>CM055065.1:49691552-49946614 GCA_029204045.2 Tillandsia leiboldiana
ATGATGTTGAAAAATTATAAAATTTAATTTGTAAATAATTTTAATAACGTAGATCATGTCTAACGGAGTCGATCGTCGAATCGAATATCCCATCATCGAAAATAATTTATAAATACGGAGGCTTCTTTACTTTCGAAAGTACAGGAGACTCTCTCTCTCTCTTTCTCTCTCTCTCTCTCTCTCTCTCTCTCTCTCTCTCTCTATATATATATATATATATATATATATATATATATATATAGTCCGGCTGGAATACTAGCGACAGTACCAAATAATTGGTGCTATCAAATTTTCCACCGTTGGATGAAAGAATGTGCGGTTGGAATTATAGTAGTCCCCTAAAATTTTTACTATTCAACCAACCACCCACTAAATCCTAGGAGATCACTATCATCGTAATCGTAGATTTTTTAATTCAATGACTAAAAAATTAATAGCACTAATAATTTGATACTACCGATAGGATTCAAACCTAATTATATATATATATATATATATATATATATATATATATATATATATATATATATATATATGGAAAATGCTACCCATACACCTCATTCGGGGTGTATATCACACACCCCACCCATCCAATGGGTGGGGTGTGATGATGGGTCAATCGATATGACCCGTAAAAAATATCGCCACCATTAAAATGGTGGAGGTGTATGATATACACCCCTTCGGGGTGTACATGTAGCATTACTCTATATATATATTGTGTACGATAAGGTAGCTGAAACCCATTAATTAGAACACGATGATTAATCATTTGTTTGTCGTATCTAGCCGCCATACGTCAGAGACCCACGTGAGTCCCTGTATCCCTGTGGGTCCCACCTCCAATAATAACTATAATAATTATTCTCCTTTTCCCTCCACTCTTTATTTTGGGAAAGAGAACCTTTTTGGTCCCTCCTATGCCCCACCCCATGCATTTTTACTGGTCAAACCCATTCACCTCTCCTCCTATAAAAATCCCCCTCCACTCCAACGTTTCAAAAATGGCAATTCAAGTGTTTTGTACTACCAACTTAATTAGCAATAACAATCACTATTGTAGTTCCTCTCTTCCAATGGATTCTCCAAATTCCTGCTTCTCGTCGGACTCGTCTCCGGCCGAATCGTTCGACGAATTCTCCCCTTTTCGCTCCGACGGTACTGAGGAGATGCTCCTCTTCGGTATGCTCGCCGACACGGGCCAAGGCGCACCACCGCGCGATGTATCGAAAAAGAACGATAAGGGTCGGGGCGGTGCGGCTGGTGAGAATATAGTGCCGATCAGAAAGGAGAGGAGTTATATTGGGGTGAGGAGGCGGCCGTGGGGGAAGTTCGCGGCAGAGATACGGGACTCGACACGGAACGGGGCGCGGGTGTGGCTGGGCACGTTCGACACAGAGGAGGCGGCGGCGCTGGCCTACGACCAGGCGGCGCTCTCGGTGCGAGGGGCGGCCGCGGTGCTCAACTTCTCGGTGGAGAGGGTGAGGGAGTCGCTGGAGGGGTTTGAGTGGGGGGAGGAGAAGGAGGGGTGTTCGCCGGTGATGGTGTTGAAGAAGAGGCACTCCCTGAGGAGTAGGGGTGGTGGTGGTGGTGGTAGGAAGAGGAGGAGGAGGCTTGTGGTGAGCCACGAAGAGGAGGAGAAAGATGAGGTGGTGAGGGTTGAGAATGTTGTGGTGTTGGAGGATTTGGGTTTGGAGTATTTGGAAGAGATTTTGAGACTCTCAGAGATTGAAAACACTGCAGCTCCTTGGTGAAGCATACTTTGTTGTAACAATTTCTTGATTAAATGATATATGATTACTTAATTTAATTAATTACTTTTTTGAATTGCAATGCATATATATATATTGTGGGTATATATATGTGAATGAATGTATCTATCCCTCTCCCTACTCTTTCTTCTCCTCCACTCATCCTCTTCCCCTCTTCCTCCATCTCTTCCTCCATCGCTATCGATCGTTGTCGATGCATTCCTATATTGATTTCCTTTATATAAGAATTTCATTTGTGATCTGGGCTTATGGTTTTTTTCCCCCTAATTTGTCCATTTCATCTTTCATATCCTAATAAAAATTTCTTGATATAATGATACAATCACTAATTTAATTAGTTTTTCGAATTACCTTAAGTGTATGTGAATTAATGTACATATTTCTTTCTACTCCTCTTCCTCCTTCTGCGGTCACCTTATTATTATGTTATATTCTGGGACGGAGTTATGTGAAGGTCCGAAGAGGTCACGGTCCCTTTCAATATTTTTAAAATTAAATAAAAATTTATTGTTAAGTTATTAAAAAAAATTAAAATAGTATAAATTTTAGGGATCAAAATATTTGTTTTTAAAAAAATAATATTGCTTTGTGGGACACGAAATATAAATTTAATTGACTCCAACTTATCGTAATACTTAATTTGCAAATTATACAAAATTTTAATACTTTATTTTTTGATATATCATATTATTTGATTTGCAAATTATACTGGATCTAATTAATACATGTATAATTCTTTTACATAATTTTTTATAGATCTCTACATATTATTATTTTAATGGTAAAAACAACTATACTCTATTTTTTAAAAAGAAAAATATTAAAAACTCGAAAGTTAATGAACAAAAAAATTATTTATTTATATTTTTTTTATTAATAATTTTTAAAAATTAATATATTTTGCATAATATTTTTTTAACCTTCCTAAAATTAAAATTCTGACTTCGTCTTTATATTATTTTCTTTTCTGATATATGCTAGTGTTTTTTTCCTTTTGTTCTAATTTGTCCATCCTTTTTTTTTTTTTTTTCATATTGTAACAATTTCTAGATCTATATATACATGTGAATGAATATATATATATAGTCCGGCTACTATACTATTAATAGTATCAACTCATTTTACTATTTTTCCAACCATCTATTAAACCCAAGGGGCCCACTATCGTCTCAACCACACATTTTTTAATCTAAGGAGTAAAAACTTAATAGCATTAATGACTTGGTACTATTAATAGTATTCCAGCCTAGCTCTATATATATATATATATATATCTTCTATAGCTTGTCTTTCTCCTCCTACGCTAATCCTTATTTCTTCTCGTTTTCCTCCGTTGTCATCATTACTGGCGTCTTCTCTCACGCCTACTCGTCCCTTTTATGGTTTTGGTTTTAGTTGAGATGCGGTAAAGAAAGGATGGAAAATTGAAAAAAAAAAAAAAAAAAAAAAAAAAAAAAAAAGAGAAAAAGAAAGTTCCAAGAAGAAGGGCAAAATTTAATATTGTATAATTTCCAAAAATTGTACAGAAAGAGAGGTTTCTATATTGCTTGTGGGGAGGGGCAGTGAGCCACTTGCAAAATTACAGGGTTTCTGTCCTTTAAACTTACTTTCATTCGTACATCAATATATGCTTGCCTTAAATTTAATCATATCAACATATATAGATTTGTTTAACTTTTTTGGACAGGAATTTCCTACAAAACTATTTTAATTTGAGGAGTCACTCAATTCATGAAAAGTTGGTTTTATTTGGAGATCTCCAAATTGAAATTTTGCTGTAAGCAAATGAGTTCTAAAAGTGAATATGTCAAATTATATGAAATAATCGTCATTCTTCAAAAACTTAAGCTAATAGAAAATAATATTTATGTTTAAATTCGAAACATTTTAATAGACTAAAAATGTGGATTTGAATAAAATGAAAGAAATCAATTATGCTAGGAATCTGGCATGACTCCTCCCACTCTAATTTCATGCTCAATATTGTAAACCAGCTGTTATTTTCAAAAAACTTAAACTAGTAAAAATTAGGATTTTTTTATTTTTTTATATTTAATACTTGTTTTTTCTATGCCAATATATTTTTTTTTTAGCTCAATTTTATTTTGATGGAATGGATGGCGAATGGACTTTATTCTTGTTATTATTGTTTGCGAGAGAGCATCTTCTTTCAAAAAGACAAATATCGATCAAATCGTACAAACCGATAACTTAATTTCCGTTTTATGTTGCTACATATATGAAACCACATTAATATATAGATCACAAGCAATTCACCACACTACAGCACATTCAATCTTATAAAATTCTAGATTAACGAAAAAACAAGGAAACGAAATTTTAATTAGTGTAACCAAACAAGTGATGAGCTTTGAATGCATATATGGTTTGATTACGTTTCAGTACCAAACAAGTCCTGCGAAATCACTATCTACCTCTCTCATCTTTATTATCATCGTACACTTTACCAAATTTCAAACTTGTAACAATCATGTGACATATATAGTTTTTAACAAAAATGATCGATTCGTAGGTTAATTTAATTACAATTGGCCGATCTCCACACACACACAACACACACGCGCGCGCACACACACACATATATATATATATATATATATGTTAGAATTTGGTTAGTTTTGTAATTAAATCTTAATTAGATTATGATTAATATTTAAATCTGTTAGAGATAAATTAATTTAGATTTAAATATTAATTGGAGTATAATCCTAATTTAAGTAGATTTAGGTTCGCCACTGTTTCTTCATACATTTGGTGGCGACTATTGTCGCCACCGATTCTTCTACATTTGATGGCGACAATTGTCGCCACCGTTTCTTCATACATTCGGTGGCGACAATTGTCGCCACCAATTCTTCTACATTTGGTGGCGACGATTGTCGCCACTGTTTCTTCATACATTTGGTGGCGACTATTGTCGCCACCGATTCTTCTACATTTGATGGCGACAATTGTCGCCACCGATTCTTCTACATTTGGTGGCGACAATTGTCGCCACCTTTTCTGTCGCCGCTAAAGTTGTCGCCGCTGTATACTTTCGGCGACATGCTTTGAGGTGGCGACATTTAGTCGCCGCCAAAGTTATTTGGTGGCGACTTTTTGGCTTATGGTGGCGACTTTTGTCGCCACCAAATGTCATGATTGTTGTAGTGATAGAAGACGAGAGAATGGTGAGAGAGATTCAAGAGAAGGGCTCGGGTTGAAACTACTCTATTGCAAAAGAAAAGAGCAGTCGGTGTAATTCTTTTCTTGGTTAATGAATTTTATTTCATCCGCTTATTTTCTGTTTTGGTTTTTTTTCTCTTTGTGATTGTATTGGTTCCAGTTTTGTTGAGGGGACGATTTTTTAGTAAAAAATCCGATTTGACGTTTCCGCTGCGGAATCCCAACTCTAAGCAGTACCGGAGCGGATGATTGCGGTACCAGAGCAGGTTGCGGATTCGAAGAATCTGGTACCGGGGCGAGTACCGGATTATCCCAACAATTGGTATCGGAGCTAAAAGTTATCGATCTTCGGAAAAGATTGACGGAGATGGCCACGAAGTTTGAAATCGAGAAGTTCGACGGCAAGAACAATTTCGGCTTGTGGCAAATTAAACTTCGAACCGCTTTGGTACAACAGGATTTGGACCAAACATTAAACGGGAAAGAGGCAAAGCCGGCGGAGATTACGGATGCGGCATGGGAGAAGATGGAGTGGAAAGCGTTGAGTACGCTTCATCTATTATTAGCAGATGATGTTCTTTACAATTAATATAGCCAACGAGTCGACACCGGCGAAGTTGTGGAAGAAATTAGAAGATCTGTACATGACCAAGTCCTTGACAAATAGATTGTATCTGAAGCAGTGACTATTCACGCTGCGGATGCAAGAAGCGGCTAGCCTACATGAGCATCTGAACGAGTTCAACAAGGTGGTGACCCAGTTGACCAGTATCGGAGTCAAACTGGATGATGAAGATAAGGCGCTTATTTTACTTTCTTCGTTACCGGTGATATATGAGCATCTGGTGACCACGTTGCTTTATGGTAAGGAGACCATAAGCGCGGAGGTGGTCACGGCGGCGTTTCTCTCGAATGAGATGCGAAAGATGACTCGGGAGTCCGGCATACAGAGTCATGACACAGCTTTGATAGTAAAAGCGAAGAAGGATGTAAAAACATTGGTGACCGAAAGTAGACAAAAGAAGCTGTTATTCGAGGTGGAGTGCTTCTATTGTCACAGGAAAGGTCACATTAAGCGCAATTGTCATAAGCTTAAGGATGACTTGAATGAGTTAAAGCGACAGAAGGGAAAAACTGTCGCGGATCAAGACAATCAGACGTCAGCAATGGCGCAGGCGGCAGAATCGGAGATGATCGATTCTGATGTGCTATATGCGGCGACCGGTGATACTAAAATTTCTGATGATGTATGGGTGCTCGATTCGGCATGTTCCTTTCACGTTTGCCCGGAAAAAGAGTCTTTTGCTACCTATAAGGCGATAAAATGTGGAAAAGCTCTTATGGGGAACGGGCGGTGAAGATCCGGATGCACGATGGGGTCGTGAGGACGCTGACAGGTGTATGACACGTTCCTGGTTTGAAGCGGAATTTGATCTCATTAGGTGAGTTGGACTCGAAAGGTTGTAAAATGTCAGCTTCAGGTGGAGCTATGAGGGTCCAAAAACGAGATCGGATCGTGTAGGTGGCAAACAAGCGCAGGAACTAGTATGTTATGAACGGGAGAACAATCAGAACCGAAACAAAAGCAATTTGGATTCTAAAAGTTCGCGGAGGCGCAATCGCTCAAGATGGAGCGGAGGATACGGCAACATCGAGCGGCGGAGACAAGCTCAAGGTGGAGCTTGCGTGGTAAGCTCGACGTAGCAGTTAAAGATGACAAATCAAACCAAGGTGGAGATTGTTAGAATTTGGTTAGTTTTGTAATTAAATCTTAATTGGATTAGGATTAATATTTAAATCTGTTAGAGATAAATTAATTTAGATTTAAATATTGATTGGAGTATAATTCTAATTTAAGTAGATTTGGGTTTATCTTGGGCGGAGTTTATATATATCTCTAATGTAGAGAGCATATATATAGAAGTACGTATGATCTTGAGGAGGATCGTACGATACAAAAAAAGAGAAAAGAGAGAAGTCTTCTAGATTTATAGAAGGCGAGAGAAGGGTGAGAGAGATTCAAGAGGATGGCTCGGGTTGAAGCTACTCTATTGCAGAAGAAAAGAGCAGTCGGTGTAATTCTTTTCTTGGTTAATGAATCTTATTTCATCCGCGTATTTTCTGTTTTGATTTTTCTTCTTTTTGTGGTTGTATTGGTTCCAGATTTGTTAAGAGGATGGATTTTTGGTAAAAAAACCCGATTTGACGTTTCCGCTGCGGAATCCCAACTCTAGGCGGTACCGGAGCGGATTGCGGTACGCGGGTTGCGATTCAGAAAATCTGCTACCGGGGCGAGTACCGGATTATCCCAATAATATATATATATATATATATATATATATATATATATATATATATATATATATATATATATATATATATATATATATATATATATATATATATATATATATAGAGAGAGAGAGAGAGAGAGAGAGAGATAGAGAGAGAGAGAGAGAGAGCTCGGCTACTATATTCTTATGAGTACGATCGACTACGTATTCATAAGTTGTTTTTGTTGATAGAAATTTCGAATCGACGATTCATACCGTTAAACATAATTTAGAGTATTTGAAACTTCTAAAAACTAAATTTTATAAATTTTTAATATTATTTACCTTACGATCAAAAGATCTCAAAATTGATAATTTTTAACTGTCGGTATAAAATGCTGGTTAGTTTTACGGTGTAAAAGAATTAGAATAGGTTGAATTTTTGATAGAAAATTCTATTCACTATCTAGATAGAGATTTATAAGTCCGATCTTAAATTGAAGAATCTGATTTTTTATTTTTAGGAGGTTGTTCAATTTTGACCGTTCATTTTATTCTCACTTGATGGACTATATTATAATTTTGAAAAATTTTAAAATTTATTTTTTAGAAGTTTAAAGTGCTCTAGATCATATTTAACTATATAGATCATCGATTTGAAAGCTCCATCATCGAAAACAACTTTTGAGTACGAAAGAGTCTATACTCATAAAAATATAGTAGCCCTACTCATATATATATATATATATATATATATATATATATATATATATATATATATATATATATATATATATATATATATATATATATATATATATATATATATATATATATATATATATATATATATATATATATATATAAAGAGAGAGAGAGAGAGAGAGAGAGAGAGAGAGAGAGAGAGAGAGAATTAGGCTGGACTACTATCGATAGCACCAAACCATTGGTGCTATCAAACCATTGGTGCTATCAAGTTTTTAGCCTTTGGATTAAATGATGTGTGGCTAAGATAATAGTGGTTCCCTAGGGTTTACTAGGTAGTTGGTTGAATAGTAAAAATCTTAGGGGACCACTATAATTCCAACCGCATATCTTTTCATCTAAAACTTGAAAACTTGGTGCTATCGATAGTATTCTAGGGAGAGAGAGAGAGAGAGAAAGAGAGAGAGTCCGGTTGGAATGCTATCGATAGCACCAAGCAATTGGTGCTACTAATTTTTTTACCATTAGATCTATCTCTTTGATCATTTTCATTCCTTAGATTATACTATTCAACCAACCAACTACTAAATTCTAGGGGACCACTATCATCCTAACCGCACATCTCTTAATCCAAGAGCTAAAAAATTGATAGCACCAATGACTGTGTGCTATCGATAGCATAATAGTCTAGTTATATATATATATATATATATATATATATATATATATATATATATATATATATATATATATATATATATATATATAATTGAGCTCTTATGCTTTTAAAAGTACTAAATCATTGGTGTTTGTAAGTTTTTAACCCTTAAATGAAAAGATGTGCAGCTAGGATGATAGTGGGTCATTTGGGTTTAGTAGGTGGTTGATAGAATGGCATGATTTAAGAGATTAAATTAGTCAAAGGGTTGGATCTAAGGGTGAAAAGCTTGCAATTAAGTACCAAGTGCTTAGTACTTTTACAAGCATTACACGCATAGGAGCTCAATTCATATATATATATATATATATATATATATATATATATATATATATATATATATATATATATATATATATATATATATATATATATATATATATATATATATATATATATATATAGTCCGGCTACTATACTATTAATAGTACCAAGTTATTGGTGCTATCAAGTTTTCTACCCTTAGATCAACCCCTTTGATCATTTTCACCCGTTAGATTTTACTATATTTCCAACCACCTATTAAATCCAAGGGGCCCACTATTATCTCAACCACACATCTTTTAATCCAAGGGTTAAAAACTTAATAGCACCAATGACGAGAGAGAGAGTCCGTGTGGTGGCCCAAGTTTTCATGCAACCTTTTTCTAGTGAATCCACTGTTTAGAACACCTAGTGCTGGTGTATCTGGCCCATAGTGCATCAAAGGGATGCCACAGATGGACCCTGTGAGTTATCTTTAGCTGTGTTGGCTTTCGGCTACATTTGCCGAAATTTTGAAAAGGTTTTAGGTCAAACAGAGGTTGGAAATGGATTCAGCACGGAAAAACGCTTGAAAACGGCTATTTGCTTGTTTGATTCTGAGTCCGGATGCCCAAAAACGGACTCCCGAAAGTTTTTATTGGATTTCTGTGCATGGGAGGGGCCGTGGACCGCCGGCATGCCACATGGCGGCCTGTCATTGGCCGGTTCACGACGCTCGGTCCACAGAGCGCCGCGGCTGGGTGCACGGACCCGGCGCAGGGACACGTGGCGCCGCCTGATTGGCGGGTTCTTGATGCGCGGTCTACAGAATTGGCGCGGCGGTGCATGGACCGGGGCGGGGGAAGCGTGGCAGCCCCCGGTTGGTCGGTGCACGCGGCGCGGTCCACGGAACCCGAACTAGGGTGCGTGGACCGGGTGCACGGGACACGTGTCGACGTGTCATTGGCTGGCTCACCGGGCGCGGCGCACGGAGGCGTGGGACCCCGCCTCGGGACGCGTGCGTGGCAGGCGTCGCCTGCCCGCACGTGTGACCGTGACACTGTGCAGGCCAGGTGGCGCCCCGCAATTGGCGGGCGCCACCTACCCGTTTGACCGGGGGAGGCGCCACGCGGTGACAGCACGCGTGCCCCACACAGCTGTTTGCTGTGCGGGACACACGTCGGCCCCCGGGAGGGCCACGTGGCCGCTCCCGGCACGCCCCGCACAGCTGTTTGCTGTGCGGGTGACGTGGCGGCTTCCGAGCGATTCAGGCGCTTCGTCGCGGTTCGTTGTTCCGCCGGTTTCGGGCGCCCGAAACGTGGTCCAGCGCCCGAAACCGGGGACAAAATGGGAATTAACCCATTTGTTTTTGTGGGCCTATTTATAGCCCGAGCCTCTTTCACAGCGGGCTTTTTGGAATTTCTGGGCCTTTTCTCTCCCGGATTTCTTCCGAGGAGTTCATCCCCACGCAGTTCTGCATCCATCTGCGGAGTTTGGAGATTTTACGTGGCACGGTTTTCGAGATTCCCATTTTCTTAGCGCGTCGCGACGTTCATTCTTCGGTGTTTCTTCCGTCGCGTTTCAGTGCGCGAGCTCCCCCGGCCTACTCCGACCACCATTTCGAGCGATTTCTTCGCCGTTGGATCCGCGACAAGTACGGCTACGATTTTAGTGTTTTCCGCTTTTCCTCGTTTCGCGCATTTCGAGGAGTTTATCCTTGCTCACTGAGGACCTTGTTTTCTGTTTGGATTTTGAGGGCAGCGGATTGTTTCGATCTTATCTCCGCGCTCGAGCGTCGGATCGAGATGAGCCTTTACACTTTTTGCATCTACTCGACGCGAGGATCATCACCGTATTTTTCTTGGATTTTTCCGAGACCTTCCCGGAGGTATACTTTTCCCCTTTTATCTGTGCAAGGTTTTACAGTTGTGTGGTTGTGTGTTGTTGCGCGCCTGTACTGTGGAATTTGTAACTTGGCCTACGGGGCTCGGATTTGGGCGTGCAGGTACCCGTTTCGAAGGTCTCGACGCGAGGATCGCTGTGATATTTTTATTGGATTTTTCTGGGCACTTTCAGCAGGTGAAAATTTTTCTTTAAGGGGACTGTTCACAGCAGAATTGTAATACTTGGAATTTTATGGAATTAAGTGTAACTTTGGATTGCATTTTTGTACCCAGGATGTGTTGATCTGTGTTCCTGTACTGCTGGTTTTTTGGGTGTGGGGAGATATCTGTTTCTGGACATTCTCAGCTGTACGACTCCGGACAGTTAGCACCTTCAGGTGGGTGGCCTTGTCTTCACGACCTATGGACTGCGTATTAATTCTATCTGTGTAGGGACTCGCATGTTGTAGATGTATTCTGTATAGCATGCTAGAACATAGGAATTTATGTTCCTGATGTTGTTAGATGATCATGTGTTTATTTTCTTCCCTACAAGCTGTTGTTTATTGATATCTTGGAACTTGACCTAGCACCCCCGCCATATGCAGCATGTTCAGCCAGACTGTAGAAAACTTCAACTTGTGCTAGGTTTTTATTGCTCTAGACATTCCCACATCGCTATTCTTTATATCATTCTGGACTTAGCTTTTTCCTCGCCCGTGTAGTGGGCCGAGAGGTCGGGTTGTTGTGGGATGATTTTACACTCGTGTCTGGGGACCGAGTGGAGTCTGATAGCAGTCTGTAGATCAGGGTTCTTGGGAGCCATCAGAGTGACAGTGGGTCTCGGCTGTGTAGTTTTCCAGCCTGTGAGTGAGACAGTGTTTTGTTGGTTACAGCCGATCTTGTTGATCGAGGATTTGGATTATAGCCTACATGAGCCACATTTGAGCTCGACAGAGATGCGCGGATACTTTACTCGTTGGGGTCGCGCCCCTCGAGTGCCACTCCGGAGTTGGGCCTGATACTTCTATCGCGACTTGTCGACGCATTTGTCCCTCTGGCTGGGCCAGTTTTGGCAGTCACGGACACCGTCCCTCTGGCTGGGCCAGTTTTGGCAGTCACGGACGCCCTACGTAAGTCCGGTCCTCCGGGATGTAACGGCAGTAGGTAGGCGCAGATTTGACTGGACCCGATGAGGCAGTCAGTTTAGATTGGGTGATTTGAGTCGAGGGCTAGTTGTGGCATCATGTTCTTTCTGTTCCACTCTTTGAGCATCTAGATAGAGACATAGTAGCTGTAGAGTTTACTTTTCCAGCTTTTCCTTACAGCACTGCATATGTTACTTTATGCCTCTAGTAGACTTAGTGGGCAGACCGTCGGGCTTGTTGGCGGCACCCACTGAGAACTACTGTGGGATGTAGTTCTCACACCCGTCGTGATGTCTTTTCCCCAGGGACTTCTACTCCTGTTCCTGCTGCTCCAGCTGCTGCTTCTTCAGATCGAGGTAAGGGAGTCGCGAGATAGATCCCTACCAGTTGTCGTCCTGAGAGTAGATGTACCCACTTACATTTTGAGAGTTCTTGTTGAGTGACACTTGTAGTGAGGTATCGAGTTGTACCTTTCCTTTACTGCTGAGAGAGAGACTTATGTATTTTGATGAGGATGGTTTGTATTATTGGAGTTGTAGTTACTTTATTTCAGTATTTTATTTCAGCACTTACTTTTCAGCTCTGATATCTGTTAGTATAGATGATCTCTTGCAGGTTAGTCGCTACGTCTATACGGGGCTTCCCGTATGGGCGGCGGATCTGTTGGCGAGCCCGGGTCGCAGTTTCGACCCGGGGCGTGACAGTCCGGCTAGTATGCTTTTAAAAGCACAAAGTTATTAGTGCTTGCGAGTTTTTAACCCTTAGATGAAAGATAGGTGGTTAGAATGATAGTGGGTCACTAGAATTTAGTGGGTGTTGGTGGAATAGCATGATCTAAGAGATCTAATTGATTAAAGGGATAGATCTAACGGTTAAAAACTTATAAGTATCAAGTGATTCGTACTTTTACAAACACCATAGCCGGACTATATATATATATATATATATATATATATATATATATATATATATATATATATATATATATATATATATATATATATATATATATATATATATATATATTTGGACTTATGCTTTTGAAAGTATATAAGCCCTACTATATATATATATATAACATAGGGCTACTGTACTCTTATGAGTATAGTCTCCTTTGTACTCTTAACTTTTCCTCCATTGGATGAAGAGATGTTCGGTTAGGATGATAATGGTTCCCCTAGGGTTTAGTGGGTTGTTGGTGAAATTGTATAAACCCTAGAGGACCACTATAATCCTAACCGCACATTTCTTCATCCAAGAGTCGAAAACTTATCAGTACGAAGGAATCTATACTCATAAACATATAGTAGTCGGATTCATAAATATATATATATATTTATGAATCCGACTACTATATGTTTATGAGTATAGATTCCTTCGTACTGATAAGTTTTCGACTCTTGGATGAAGAAATGTGCGGTTAGGATTATAGTGGTCCTCTAGGGTTTATACAATTTCACCAACAACCCACTAAACCCTAGGGGAACCATTATCATCCTAACCGAACATCTCTTCATCCAATGGAGGAAAAGTTAAGAGTACAAAGGAGACTATACTCATAAGAGTACAGTAGCCCTATGTTATATATATATATATATAGTAGGGCTTATATACTTTCAAAAGCATAAGTCCAAATATGCTTGCACTACAACAAAACTATGCTATAGCGACACTTTTAAGTATTTCTAAAATCTGAAAAAAATGTCGCTAGCAAAAATACCGACACTTATAATTAGTGTCGCTATATGTGCAGTTGCTAGAGTGTATAGCGACACATTATTGTAATGTGTCTCAAAAATATGTCCCTATAACATAATTTTGGATATAGATGAAATATAGATAGGACACTTGTACAAAAGTATCACATAGATATGTCTCTATAACCTAATTTTGTTATAGTGTTGTGAATTTTTTACCATTGGATTTGCATTGATATTTGTGTTATTTACTTTTTCTTTCTCTTTTTAGTTGAGCTTATATACAGAGTAGAGCTTATATACTTTCAAAAGCACACAAGCCCAATCATGATTGTGAATTTTTTACTATTGAATTTGCATTGAGATTATATAAATATAGAGTAGAGCTTATATACTTTCAAAAGTACAAACCTAATCATGCTTGTGAATTTTTTACTATTAGATTTGCATTGAGATTTGTGCAATTGTACTTTCTCTTTCTCTCTCTTTAGTTGACTTTGCAATTGTACAAATCTCATTACAAATTCAATGATAAAAAATTCACAAACATAATTTGGCTTGTGCTTTTAAAAGTATATAAACTCTACTCTATATATATATATAGTCCGGCTATTATGTTTTTAAAAGTACCAAGCAATTGGTGTTTGTAAGTTTTCTACCGTTAGATCTATCATTTTGACTAATTTCACTCTTTAAATTATGTTATTCCACCAACCACCCACTAAACCTAAGGGCCCACTATCATCTAATTGTACATTTTTCATGTAAGGACTAAAAATCTATAAGCACTAATGGCTTGGTACTTTTAAAAATATAGAAACTCAATTATATACATATATATATATATATATATATATATATATATATATATATATATATATATATATATATATATATATATATATATATATATATATATATATATATATATATATATATATATATATATAATATATATATATATATATATATATATATATATATATATATATATATATATATATAATATATATATATATATGGCTGGTGGTCTAGATGTCACGAAAATTAACACCGGACACGGGATACGACACGATTCGGACAAGGCATGGACAAGGTATGGACACCGCTAATAAAATTTTATAGCATTAATATAATAATATATATATTTATTATATATAAAATATTAATTTTATTTAAATATTATTATATTTCTCATACGAATAAAAATTAGCCAAATTTTTATTGATAATATATATATATATATATATATATATATTAAGAAAAAAAAATTCATCATACATAATTTATTTATATTATTCAAAAAAATTTGTATGAATTCATCAAAAAGCTAAAATATTTATTATCTTACGTCATGTACGCATAAAAAAATGAAACAAAAATATGTAAATATTTTTAAAATTATATGCGCTATGAATATGTATTGAAAGTGTCCACATCAAACACGTGCAAGTCCGACATGAACACGCGAGATTTGTAGAAGTGTTCTTAGTAACTGATTCTACAGTTTCTCTAATTGGTTAAAAAAAAAAAAGGAAAAAAATAAGAGAGAAATAAAGAAAGTGTAGAGAGTTTAAAATCCAACTCCTTTTTTGTGAATAATATTTTGTTCCGCGGTTTACTACTAAAATCAGTATCGGAGTCGAAAATTTCAAAATTTCAAACTCAAACTAGGGATAAATATTTTCTCCACCAAGCGGTGTTATTTATTCTCTACCGAGCGGTGATTGAAGATTAATGATATTTGTGTTAGCTAGTAGACATATCAGATAAAATTACATCATTATTAATCTTACTTAAAGTTGTTAAATTATATTAAATAACCATTTATATATCTCCAATAGTTTAAGATTGTCAAATAATAATATTTTTAATATTTATTTTCAAAATGACCATAAAAAATTTTCTACGCTGATATCATGTTAAAAATTATTAATCTTCAAAAACTTATATATACTATCAAAAAAAAGTACATGCTTTTGTGGAGGCATTGCAATAAATATTTTTAATGTCAAAAGGCATATGCTTGGCTCAAAACAAAAGATCAACAGTGTAGAAAATTAGTAACTCTCATAATTTCAGTGCACGAAATTGTAATCGAGACTTTTCGATTATATATACATTAAAATTACTATGTATGCTATTGTACTTTAGTTGGAAAAGCTGAAATTCAACGTTCATTTGTCAAATAAAATGAATAAAAAAGGGGTAAGATATGGAAAAAGCCAAGGAGATAGTGGAAAAAGGCAAGGGTCAAACTATCAGATCTGATACGTAGGTTATGGCGCACCCAAGTTGTACCTTTTTATTGATTTGAAGGATTATTTATATCATAATGAGGAAAACATGCATAGTCAAAAACTGTGGGCAGATCAAAAAGTAAAATTTGGTATAAAATTGAAAGGAAAATGCTAGATGTACACCCCAAATGGGGTGTACATCTTACACCCATCCCATCCTAGGGGTGGGTGAATTCCACTCGTCACATCGAGTGACGAGTGGATGGATACCCACCCTAGGATGGATGGGTGTAGAATGTACACCCCATTTGGGGGTGTACACCTAGCACTACTCAAATTGAAAACGTAATAAATAATTTGACTCTAAAAACAAAAGGCTAAAATGCACATAATCCTTTCACTTTACTTTTTTTGCATGGCTAGCAGAATATTAGAAAATATAAAAATATAATTTCTAACAAATATAATTCTTATATCAAGGTATTCTTTGTGAGAGGGTTTTGGACTCAGTCTAGATCTACATGAGTCCAGAGATGTAACTTATCTAATAGAACTTATTCAGTCTAAAAGCTTAAGTCTATTAAATCTAAACCCACTAGTGTATATATAGAGAGAGAGGGTCCGACTATTATACTACCAATAGCATCAAACACTTCGTAATATCAAGTTTTATATTGTTAATTATTAAATATATCATTTTGATTATTTTTATCTCTTAAATTATACTATTTTATCAATCACTCATAAAATCCTAGGTATCACCACTATCATTGTAACCATACTCTTATTAAACTCTTAACATTCTTTTCCGTATTATTAACAAAGTTACCATTAACTTTTTCTTCAAATTATGAACAACAGATTGGCCAAGAAAATGTAAAAACATTAAGTTGGTCGTGAACACTAGAAAGAATATATATATATATATATATATATATATATATATATATATATATATATATATATATATATATATTACTCTTTGGTCATACAATGGCTATAGTTTTTATTTACAATAAAATTTTAACATTTTCTAATATTTTGTGGGCAATAAAATTACAGAGGAATTTAAGAACATCACGAAAATCAACATAACGCTTTTATAAATTTTTATCAAGAGGAGAAGAACACAAACATTCTAATATATCTGAAAAGTTACTTGAATTTTAGCCTTTGAAATAAGCACAATATATAGGGAAAGTAAAAGCACCACAAAAAATCAGTATACTAGAGAGTGCAAATAATTCTTTTGTGTGACATATATATATATATGGAAAAATCTTTTGTGAGAATAATACTGTGGTCCCTTGAGAAAGGTGAATTCAATATTAATTTATCAAACCAAATAAAACAAGCTAGCTTATGCAAAAGAAGCATGTGAACTACCATATCTGAGCCACATATGTTACCATCTTCTTATTTATATATTGACTATAAAAATAAAAAAATTATATTAGATGGGGAATTGATAGTCTAAATTTGTGGGCAGTGTATGTAGTACATTTTACTTCACTTTAAATAATAAATTATAAGGTGTAGTACATTGTATATTCAAAGCATGGGTATCCTGAGATTTTTATAAATTTCATGGTACTAAGAAATAAGACCAAGTCTAGGAAGAGTTTGGATTCTTTTATAAGGAGTGCCTAGTTTACCTCAACTGTACGTTGGGAGTTGAGATCAATCACTTTCTACTTGGTCACACTTCCATTTCGATTATTTTCAATTACAAAGTCTAAATTTTTTACGACATGCATGGGAAAACGGAAATTCTAATTTCAATTTAGTCTGGGAAGAGAAATTCTAATTTGAAATTTCAAATTCTGTGTAGTTTGAGATCGATGGCAATTGTGTTTCATTGAATATTACTATATAGAGATAATTGACTGTGTACCCCTGAAATCTGAAGAAATATCTGATTTACCCCTCTTATTTTTTTCTTTTCAATATACCATTCATATATTCCACCGTTATTAAAAATATCCCTACGGTTTCCCTTTGTTAAGTTAACTAGGATTAAACTAGAGTTAAATAATAATCGGAGTTGAAAACTATCAGATATACCTATTTTGTCCCTATCTATCAAAACTATTGAAAATTTTAAGGGTACATAAGAAAAATTGGTTATGATAGAATGGTATATTTGAAAGGGCAAAATGGTAATTTCACACAGATAACGGCAGCTCCAAACGGTACACTAACAGAGTTTAACTTTAGAGATATTTTAGAAAGAAATTGGAACGTAAGAAGTGTAATTTTAATATTATCCTTCTAAGAAAAATAAATCTAAAAACAGAAAAAAATTTAGGAATATATAAAAAATTGCCCCTACTATATATATATATATATATATATATATATATATATATATATATATATATATATATATATATATATATATATATAAGGTAACAAATCCTATTTGTTTGTCCAATATAGAACTTTGGAAAAGTCATGTACTTTAGTTTCAAAAGCCCATAGTTTAGCTCATAGTTTATTTTAACTTTTCCCTATAAGAGTACTGTACTTTCTCTTCTTTTTTTTCTCTTTTTAGAAAAATATAATATACTATTCGTTTTGTTTATTTTTTTAAAAAAATTTAATTTAGCTGAAAATGTAAAACAATTATGTTTCGAACTCGAAACAGCGAGTACCAACCACAGATTTCGAACTAGAAATAGCGAGTACCAACCACTAAGCTTTTTGTCACTTATCGTATTGTTTTGCAACAGAACAAAAAAGAAAGAGCTAATGTAAAAATGAGACTCGAGCTTAAGAAGGTTTTTGAAGGCCTATTTTGATATATGTTGGAATGAGTTGTATAGTGAAAATAATCTCCAACCGAAATCGAAGAATACAAGAGTGTGTTTCCAGTGAACTCGAACTACAATTTGAAGTAGATAACTAGACTACGAATTTGAATAGAATTTGAATCAAGATCGATGTTCTGACCTGAAACTCTTTTTTGATGAGTCTGCATTAAGCCTAGCTAGTTTGGGTCATGTATACATTTTTCTTCAATTGATTTGGATCAAGTTGCTTAAAGTTTTGGATTAGCTAAGATTAATGTACATTACTCTAAGTCAAAAGGATGTATTATTTAGAAAAAGAAAGAAAGTAATATTCTTGGGTAAAAGTGGGTTAAAGGTTTAAATGAATTTCTCTATAAACTGTTGTTGGAAGTGTCGTGATTATGGACGATGTCCCATTGATTGATAGAATTTGAAATTTGTCGAACCCTCATTCGAATTCGAATTCGAATTCGAATTCGAATTCGGGGTTTAGGTCAAACAGGTTGGATTTGATTTAGAGTTGTAGCATTATTACTTGAGATCAACTTAAACTAAACCTACTCCTACAAAGTGGGACATTATATATTTGCCCTATTACACCTAGAAACAACTAAGGATGCACATCTATGAAGTGCAACATTCTTAGCCCTACAAGCCCTAGAAAAAATTAATTATAAATTCAAATAATAGATGGGACCATGCTACCCTAATGAAACTAACATTTTGTTTTTTCTTTTTAATTAATTTGTGCTTTTTTTTCTTCCTTGAATGGAAAGGGTTATATAGTTCCTCCATTTGCTCCTCAACTTTTGCCTGATTTTCTTTTTTTTAACTTTGGTTTCTAACTTTTAAATTTTCGTAATTAATTTGATTCTTAATATTTATTATTTATTTTAGTTCAAGTCTTTGCCATAAAATGTATTAATAAATTGAACGAAATTTGCGACGTGACAAAATTTGGTGCTGAGACCTTAACGATCTCGTTATATTTAATTTTTTAATCATTCTCTAACTTAAGATGATCAGACGATGTGAGACGTATCTTACACTTTCGACTCAAAAGTAACGACTCAACCCACTGGTACTAATATCTCATTGGGAACAAAACCATTGACTCAAAATGCTCAAGCTCCAATGGCCCATTTGGCCCAATTAAATTATAGCCCATTTAGTTATGGGCCCAAGCCCAAGTAGCTACAGTTAGATATAACGGCGCTTTTATTTTCTTAAAAAAAAAAAAGTGTCGGAAAATTAGGGTTTCCACTGCCCCTCCTCTTCTTCTTCGGCTTCGTCTTCTTCCCCGAGCAAATTCACCTCGAAGCCCTCGTCAATGGCCGCTTCCCGCGTGCTTCAGAGGCGCCTCGCCTCTTTGCTCCGTCCCAGTCGACCCCGATCTCTCGTCTCCCCAGGTTGTTCTTCGCCTCTTGCCCTAATTTCGCTCTTCATCACTGTTCTCTTGATGCCGTGTGTTTGGTGGATATGAAAACAAATAGAGGAAATAGAGAAATTGGTTTTGGTAAAGATTCGATCTTTGAATGTTAAATGCTTCTTAATTGCTTTCATTTTGCTTTTTGTTTACTGGGTGTGGCTCAAAATCATGCCCTTTTTTTCACTGGATTAGGGTTTCATGTGATTCCATTTTTCTAGTTTAAGTGATGCATAGTTCTTGTATTCTTTTTTTTCTTTTTTTTTAAAAAAAAAAAAAGAAAAAAAAACATTGGAGATAGTTTAGAAGGAATTTGAATCAAGTAGGTAGATAGGGCTGTGCACTTGTGATGATCTTAAACCATTATCTATCGAAGGAAAACATCGTCGGTAGGATCTTCTGCGTTTCGTAGGCTCATTTGTTGATCTCCAATGGGGTTTTAGAAACTTATGATGATTGTTGCTTTTACTCCTTTTCAAAATTATTATCACTTTTTGATCTTCATTCATGTTCAATCATGACCTGTTGTTATCTTTGCTGCTTCTTTTCAGTATGAAGTATAGGATGCAAATAATTTATTGAGCCAACAAATTTATAATGATACACCATCTTTCCGTGGCGTATGGAGATGCAAACCATTTCTGTGTGACCATATTTTTGCCTATTACCTGATTTTTTATGAATTGAGAATCTATTCCGTGTATGTTCATTCCTGAGCTTTTCAGAATAAATAAAATCGCTGATGTTGTTCTTCCAGTTTAGTACTAGAATTGTGAGATACTTGGGTACCGTTCGTAGAATCGTTCATTGCATTCGATACTACTCTCAACTGAATATTGTTTTCGTCATAGCGCTATTTTCATCTATATCAGGTCTAGTTTTTGATCTATGAGAGGATCATCTTTTTTGAGAAGTCGCATCTATTATCAGCTGTGGATATGTTTTCTTTCTTTCCCCGAAAAATTTTTGCTTATGAAGCTACTAAATATAAGCACATGATAACCATGTGAGGAATCAAATAATTTGTCTCCATGTTGCATGATTTAAAAGGTACTCTGTAAATAAATTTTTTATCTTTGTTCATACATAGATCATGTATAATATACTATGGATATAAACATTTGTTGCGTCGTGGGACATCTTCTTTCATCAGAATCAACGACGCATGTTTCTTTACGGGGCCTGTACCATTCTTCTCTTGCTTCTTTTTCGTTCTTACTCTTCGTGTCTACGGGTTTCTGTTGCATAGCTTTCATAATTTGGGTGTGTTTTGTCATTCTTTTTACCTATTAGTTATATGTAGGAAGTAGCGAAATCTAACTATTCATAAATTGCTATTGTAGGAATTACATGGTCCTCAAATGTAATAGGAGGTATAAGAAGTACACAAACAACGACAAACTCGATTACCACAGAAGATGACAACAACAGCGAGGACCAAGAAGCAAGACAGAACCGCTTAAAACCGGTCTCCAACCCGAGTGATAGTACTAGCCCTAACACTACCAGAGAGTCCAGTGTGAAATACTCTGCATTCTCGAACCTAAAATCATCGAAGAGGCACGACCTCGCCATGATATTCACTTGCAAGGTGTGCGAGACCCGGTCGGTGAAGACGGCCTGCCGCGAGTCCTACGAGAATGGCGTCGTGGTTGCCCGCTGCGGTGGGTGCAACAACCTCCATTTGATCGCCGACCGGCTTGGGTGGTTCGGTGAGCCCGGAAGCGTCGAGGACTTCCTGGCGGCACGAGGAGAGGAGGTGAAGAGAGGTTCTGCAGATACCTTGAATCTTACCTTAGAGGATTTGGCCGGAAAGAAATCATCATGATGTTCTAGAATCTAGGGGCTGTCTGATTGGATACAGTTGTAAATACAGTGTAGTTGAAAATATAATAATTACAACTACATGCATCTCATTTATGTGGATGAAGTAAAAAGCTTTACAACTATATAATTTGTTTGGCTGCGTAAAAAGCGATTAAGAATGTAAATTACTCTTTCCAATTGTTACAATTACAATGCAGGTACACAATTACATACACCAAACAATCCACTGAGGTCTGTATGAGTACTCAAAATATCTTGGTCTCAGCTTTTTGTATTCTAAGTTGGCATTGAAGAAAAGAAACTGGGGGGAAAGAATTTGCTTGAGAAGAGGAAACATCTTCTTCTTTGACAAAAGGCTGATGTGATGATAATTTGCTTCTCAGGGAAAGTATACAATAGATACTTGATTCTCACTAGTATCTAATTGTAAGAACACCTCTAGTCATGGATACATACTGTTATAAAGCAATGCTATTTTTGTTTATTTAACCAGGAAGAAGCTGATTATAAAAGACACCAAAAAAAAAGAGAGTAAAAAGTTAGTCACAAAAGTTCAATATTTGTAAGCGAAATTTAAACAAAGTGCATTGCATAGATTAGAGAAGAAAACATATAATTTAGAATAGCATTTTCCTGAAGATGTTATAAAAGTAGCTAAAACATGTTTAACATAAACTTGAGGCTTTTGTCTGTGATAATTAACTTCATAAAATATCCAGCTTTAAGCAGCTAATGAACTGCCACCGCTCAGTAGTACTAAAGAGATCATCATCTTAGGGTTTAACTGTATAAATCATCATCGTCGGCTGCGGCACCAGAAGCAGCGAACGGGTCGGCCGCAGGGGCCCCAGCGCCAGCCTCGGACCGCTCTGGAAAGCGGAACTCACTGCCGAACCCCCTCGACTGCTGTAAAGTCTGCGCGAATGCCTGGTATTTCCTGATGTCGGCGTCGCTGACACTCCGGCGGGCGTACTTCATGGATTCCTCGAAATGGACGGCTTTGATCTCCGCCACGTCGTTGGCGTCGTCGTCTTCCTCCATTGCTTCCGGGTTCTCCCTCTTCCTCCTCTCTCTTTCTATATCCTGTAGAATAGACAGCATGGTATTTAGCCATCGTAATCAAGTGTCAAGCATCAATGACATGCAAGATTACCTGTGAATTTGGATCAGCTAGCCCACTACATTTTTTGCTCAAATTTAAACGAAAACAAAAGGAATAGGAGAGTAATCCAATCTCAAACCAAAATAATACAACAAAACAAGAAATCGCAGGTAACTATGAGATAAAATGAAAAAACAGCAAGAAACTGGAGGTAAGCTCGCTTCACAGAGAAGAAATAGGGAATCTAGTAGTAATTATGGGGAACATGCACAATTCTAGCCAAACTGACGAGGATTCGACAAGGATTAACAACAAACGAAACAAATTCCGAGAAAACACAAATGCCAGAACTCACCTTCTCAATGTTCTCTCTAATAGCATATTTGCAAGACCGCTGGCAAATCTCTGTGATATCTGCACCGCTAAAGCCTTGGGTGTACTTCGCAAGGGCGTGCAAATCCACATCCTTAGCAACAGGGGACTTCCTCAGGCAAGCTTTGAAAATCTGGTGGCGAGAAGCCTCATCAGGCAAAGGAATATAAATTAATTGGTCGAGCCGTCCTGGCCTTAATAGCGCCGGGTCAATAATGTCGGGCCTGTTGGTCGCTCCAATAATGAAGACAGTTTTCTTCGCAGACATTCCATCCATCTCTGTCAAGAGCTGGTTCAGAACCCTGTCTGCAGCGCCTCCTGCATCTCCCACACTGCTACCTCTCTGCAATGATAGGTTACGAAGTTTACACAAGGAAAAAGAAGTTGAAGCTCTTAGAGTAACTATGGCACTATATGGGTATGCTTGGCTGCAGCTGGAGCTTCTGTTGGGCAGCCAGTAGAGCTGTTCAAGCCCAAACAGTTTCATTATAATTCGTACAACTTAACACACAGTTCGAACTTATTCCAGATTGAAGTTTTAATTTTGAAATTAAAAAGTCTACCAGGTTTCCTCTTTTACAGCTCTTTTTTTTTGGCTTTGGGTAGCCAAAAAAGTAACCCATTGCTTCTGTAGTGGAAAGCAACTCCAAAGCCAAGGCAAAATTAGTACAAAGTTATAAAGATTCTGACTAAGATGAAGGGTGCACTGACAAAATAGAGGGCTCAATCTCATCCGTTAATCATTCCCCAACTAGAGGCAGTAAATGGCGGCACAAACAGCAAAGCGGATTTGAAACCATAATACAAATGAAATAAGTGATAAATGGTAGAGATTAAGCCTTCAATTTTTGTTAGAACACCTTCATCCAAGCAAAAGACTAAGCCTGTTTTTCTTTGGACAGTTCCTAAAGCTTATGAGTACAGTTGTTTGGAACTTTTCGTTCTAATGCCCAGGTGCATATCTCAGCTTTTGGCTCTAGCCAAAAGCTCAAAAAGTTCTCTCTTTCCAACGACCTGAGAAATGCTTTCTATTTAAAAATTGCTCCTAGTTTTCACAAGCCAAACAGGCATTAAGTAAATGTTAATGTGTACGAGTATAGAATAGATTGTATGACAAACCTGAGTTGCAATGGAATCGAGCTCATCAAAGAAGAGGACGCATGGCGCAGATTGGCGAGCCTTGTCAAAAATTTCACGAACATTCGCTTCACTCTCACCAAACCACATGGTAAGCAGTTCAGGACCCTTCACACTGATAAAGTTTGCTTGGCATTCGTTAGCGATGGCCTTCGCCAAGAGAGTTTTGCCACATCCAGGTGGTCCATAGAATAGGACTCCCTTGGAAGGTGACATGCCAAACTTCTCAAACTTCTCAGGATGCTCAACTGGATATTGGACAGTCTACAAAAACACCATGGACAAATTTAGTTGATAATTGCTGGTACAAATCACTGAGGAAAAGTATATATCCAGCAAAATTATCTACTTACATATATAGGCTTATAAAGACTGAATTTTCATACATAACACTTGAAAACAAAGTTTCTTGAAGAATACCCTTTATTCTAAGTTTGATAGTTGGATAGTTGTTAGTTGATAGGAAAAGCTTTTCAAAGAAGGGCATTTTTTGTAAGTAAAGACATCTGAATATTCAGATTTTACAGGAATAAATATGTGAGAATAACTAATTTGTCGGGGCATGCGTAAAAGTATCGAGAAAAAAGGCCAGCTACTGATATACCTCCTGCAGTTCCCTCTTAACATTCTCAAGACCACCGATATCATCCCAGCTGACATTGGGCACTTCAACAACCTGTGCAATCAAAGAATAACTTACGTTTATAAGCAAAATTATCCCATGAAGAAAACATAACTAGAACAAAAACTGGTATAAAAAGAAAACGGTAAGCATGTACAGTTTCACGAAGCGCAGAAGGATTGCTGGTTCCAAGAGCCGTCTTAAAATGTTCATTGGTAACAGCCATTGAGTTCAGTATCTCCGCATCAATAGATTCATCCTCTAAGTCAATTATGTCCATTTTCTCTCTTATGCACTGTAGAGCAGCTTCAGTGCATAGTGCAGCCAAATCGGCACCAACATAACCATGGGTATCTTTTGCAATTCTTTCCAAATCAACCTGCATAGATGGAATAAAGTTAGTCACTGTAATATTCTATTCTATAATGAATGTACAACAAGGACTTGTTCAAAAGGCTGTAACGTTAAAAACAAAGGTTCGAGGGATAAAAATGTTTACATCTTCAGCTAGTTTCATGTTCTTGGTATGGATGCGTAAAACTTCAAGACGTCCAACTTCATCGGGCACCCCAATATCAATTTCCCTATCGAACCTCCCAAACCTTCTAAGCGCAGGGTCAATACTGTTAGGTCGGTTTGTGGCTCCAATCACAATTACATGTGCTCGAGCTTTCAAACCGTCCATCAAAGTCAACAGTTGAGAGACAATTCTCCTCTCAACCTCCCCATGAGTCTTCTCTCTCTTAGGAGCAATAGAATCAATCTCATCAATAAAAATAATCGAGGGTGCATTTTTTTCTGCCTCCTCGAAAGCTTTCCTAAGATTGCTTTCACTTTCTCCGGCAAGCTTCGACATGATTTCCGGACCATTTATAACAAAGAAGAAAGCACCTGTCTCGTTAGCAACCGCTCGTGCAATGAGTGTTTTCCCAGAACCAGGAGGGCCAAATAGCAGAATTCCCTTCGGTGGCTTTACTCCAATGGATTTGAAGAGTTGAGGGTGCCTCAGAGGTAATTCGACTAGTTCACGAATTTGAGCCATTTGCTTGCGGACCCCACCAACATCATCATACCCTACTTCATCGAGCCTGTCTTCATCCTCTCTTTTTATGGGTTCGCCCTCACAAAAGATTTCAGTGTCAGGCGACACAACACAGTATTCAGCAGGGTCAGTTTCTATCACTTTGAACTCCACGCTGCGCATACCACCTCTGACAAGGAACAGGTCGCCCTTCCTTACGGGGCGATATGCCTCAAGGAAATAAGCTGCAAAAATATATCCAAAAGAAAAAGCATTATTGACAACATCTTATTTATACAACAATAACTGAAAATAAAATAATTGTGGAACAGCTTCCTTCGGCTTGATTTGACAAGATAAAAAATTTCTCTATCCTCCATATAAACTTAATAACAAGCAACCTAAATGAATCAATCCGATCATATGCAAGAGAAAGATGTCACTTAACAACAAGTTATAGTTTAAAAGAATACAGTTATGAAGTTTACTTCTCTCCAAACTCACAAGAGGAAACATTCAAACCTTCCACTAACAATTATCACACAAAATATTGCACCTCAAAAATATGTTTATCCATAACTTTCATAGACTTCCTGCAGACAGTCTCCTTTCTCACAATACCTTTCTTTCCTCTAAAAAATATATCTAAGTTCCACAATCAAGCAATTGCATCACACACAATGTCTAAGTTGGCATTTTACCAAGTTTTGCTTTTCAATAATATATAAAAACAGGCTATTTGAATCAAACTTACGTTTTAGGTATGCATCGAACAAGTTGCCAGTCACGCCTTCAATGGAGTCATCAATAGGCAATATATGCACACGTTTTCCATACTTGACATCCGGGCACTGATGGACGGAAACAACGTCACCGAGCCTTACCCTGAGGTTCGATCTGACAACCTTGTTCATCCTTATCTTGGGCTCTTCACAAGTGTCATCGGCCAGTGCGATGCAGATAGTGTCCCTCCTTTTCTTACCCTGAATTTGCCATATACAGTTGAAAAGTAGTATCAAGCAGTAGATCAAACAGAATCAAGTAGCAATCAAATCTACCAGAATATTTTGGTACTTGACAGGATATCCTCAACTATTTGGAGGAAAAACATTACATGTTTGATTTTAACAAAACTTTCTGGAATCAAAATAATTGTAAAATTAGTTCGTAAAATCAACATTTTAAACTGAATATAGGAATTCCTAGTGCACAATTGTTCAGGTAAGGTCTACGCTCACCAAAGTTAAGAATACATTAATCTAGTCATAAACACACATATGCAAGTGTTTTCCAATAGTTTAAAACTTAAGGACTTGTTTGGCCTGATTAAAGCTTCTGCAGAATTCTGCACTGTTTGAATAGGAGAAACCCTAGCAGCCTTCCTAATACAAGATTACCAACAGCTTTCCATTGCAGCTAAAAGCATAAGTTTCCAAATAGAACTTTTGCCTTTGGGGGCCAAGATGCAAGAATTACACTATTTTTCATTAACCAAAATGCCTGGATTTTGCTTCTTGCGGAAAGAGAATAAATATTCTTTATTTGTTACTTGAATTCAAGATCTCAGCCAATTATCCTTATTATTCCTCGTAGATACATCAAGTGAGATGTATAAAACAATTGATTCGGCTACCAACCACAAAAAACGGCCCAATTCAACCAAAAGCACAGTCCCTTCAAAGGAAAAACCCTAACTTCACCGAAACCCAAATCACAAAACACCAAAATCTACCTTCAGGAACAAATAAAACACCAGAACCTCACCTTGATAAGGATCGTATCGCCGCGGAAGAGCTGGAGCTTCTCCATCGTCTCGGGATTCAATGCGACCACCGAATTGTCATCGTTGATCGCCTCATCTACGACCAAACGGTTCGGGGCCTTCTTCCTCTCCAAGATCGCCGTGGAGAAGTCCCTCTTCGTCCCCTTCCTACAAAGTTCCCCACCCCACCCAAAAAAGAGATCAAATCAGAAACCCTAACACTAATTGAAAACCCTAACCCTAATTGAGCCAAAAGCGTCGATAAGGATGAGGGATCTTACGGATCGGAGGAGGAAGCGGCCTCGCCCTCGTTCGCCATGGGATCGGAATTAGGGTTCCAAGAGAAGGGAATCGCCCAAAACGAAGAACACAAGGAAGACGAAGAGTGCGAAGGTACACCGAAGAGAATAGGGATATTTACATTTATATTAGGGGTATAATATGTAAAATTAATTTATTTTTAATTCCTCCTGAAAAAAAAAATAAAAAATAGGAGTAGATGTTTTTAAATATATATTAAAAATTTTAAATCCGCATTTTTATATATTACAAAGATACACATATATAATAGGGGCTTATATTATTCAAAAAAAATAAAAATATTTAAATAGAAAGTACAAGAACTGTATTGTTATATAGGAATAGGACAGGGACTATCCTTATATTTTACTATTATTATATATTTAATTAAGAGGGGTATTTTATTTGCTTTCGGTGTTAGGTTTGGTATAAGGGCATCCTTGCTCCGTAAGAAAGAATTATGGCCGTTGGATGGAGATGGATAATTTGTTGGTACATTATGATGCTACGTGGCAAATTATTTTGTTCACGTGATTCTACTTTTTTTTTTTTTTTTTTTTTTCTTTTAAAAAATAAAAATAAAAAATTTAACTAAACTCTTAAATAAATTATATACTAATACAGAACCCGCGCTTCAGCAGATAAATAATATTTCAATCAATTAACATATATATATATATAATTATTAAAAATTTAAAATTTTTAAAAAAATTATAATAAAAAAATTAAAAATATATATAAAAATTGTGTGTGATAAATAAATTTCTGTATTTTTTAAACTTTTACATATTATAAAATTATTTTTTATTAATATTTTTTTAACTTTCAGTATTTGTATTATAATAATTTTACTTAAATATTCAATTAAATTTAATAGTTAAATTTTTTTATAAATAAAATTTTTAATTATAAAGTTAAAATTAGAAAACTAATTTTAAATTACCGAATATATAAGGATATCTTTATCTTGTTAAAAGTGAATAAAAAAAAAATTATTATATATATCTATGTATATTAACGCACCATATACTACAACGTATATTAGAAAACTAATTTTTAATATCAAAATTTAATTAAATATATTTTATTTATAAAAATTTAATAATTTAAATATATTTACTGAATTAAATTTTAAAATCTCTATTATCGATTTTAAGTATGTAGTGTATGTATTTATATACACCCGGTATAAAAAATACTTAATAAAATATTCTCATAATTTAAAGAAAGAGAGAAATTTTTTTTATTTTTACCTAATATATACTAATATTTCATATACCGCAAAATATATTAGAAAATTAATAGAATATCTGATACTCATACACCTCAAAATATATTCGAAAATTAATAAAATATATAATACTTAATATTTTAAAATAAAATAAAATATATAATATAAAATATTTAAATAATTTATTTAAATATTTAATAAATATTTTAGAATTGAGTCATCATGCATCAGGTGCATCCAATTTTCTTTTGGACATATTTGAGTAATCAGAACTACGTGGCTCAATATAAACACAATAAAAAACTCTCAAATTATATATCTTTTATTTATATATATATATATATATATATATATATATATATATATATATATATATATATATATATATATATATATATATATATATATATATATATATATATGCTGGAATACTATTAATAGTATCAAGTCATTGGTGCTATTAAGTTTTTAACTTTCGGATTTAAAAATGTATGTTTGAGATGATAGTGCGCCCTTGGGTTTAATAGGTGGTTGGAAAAATAGTAAAATCTAACGGATGAAAATGATTTAAGGGGTTGATCTAAGGGTAGAAAACTTGATAACATCAATAACTTGATACTATTAATAATATAGTAGCCGAATTATATATATATATATATATATATATATATTTGTACATTTCAAAAAAAAATGTATATCTTACATTCCACCTATTCTGAAATAAAGTGAATTTTACTAGTCACTTTGAAATGACCAAAAGATTACATCCCATGTATTCTGGAGTGAGATGAATCTTACTGATCACTTTGAAGTGACCAATAAAATACACATCACCATTAGATGGATGGAATGTACCTAATACACCCCGTTTAAGATATATGGGTAGTATTGCTATATAGAGAGAAAGAGAGTTCGGCTACTATGCTATCAATAGCACAAAGTAGTTCGTGCTACCAAGTTTTCCACCATTAGATTTACCCCTTCAATTATTTTTACCCCTTAAATCATACTATTTTTTCAATCACCACTAAACCCAAGAGACTCACTATTATCCTAACCGCACATCTCCTCACCTAAAGGTTAAAAACCTAATAGCACCAAGACTTGGTGCTATCGATAACATAATAACCTAGTTATATATATATATATATATATATATATATATATATATATATATATATATATATATATATATATATATATATATATATATATATATATATATATAAAGAGTGAGAGAGAGAGAGTTCGACTACTATGTTTTTATAAGTTTTCTATCGTTAGATCTACCGTTTTAACTAACTTTATCTCTTATATCATTATATTCCACCGACCACCCACTTAATCCAAGGAGTTCACTATTATCATAACTACACATCCTTTTATACAAAGGCTAAAAATCTGCAAACACTAATGACTTAATATTTTTAAAAATATAGGAGCTCAAATTTATATATATATATATATATATATATATATATATATATATATATATATATATATATATATATATATATAGTTATTTAATAAATCAAAACAAGAAACATCAGGCTGATGTCAAATTAAGAAATATGTATATATCACCTTATGTTATATATATATATATATATATATATATATATATATATATATATATATATATATATATATATATATATATATATATATATATATATATATATGTACACTATTGCACTCTTTGACACGGACGAAGTAAGAATTTAATTATGAGGGAGCCAAAATATATTTAAATAAAAATTTTACAATATAAATATAATTTTATTTAATCAATTTTTTTAAAATAATTATTAATTTAATAATTAATGTAAAAATATTAAAATTAATTTTTAATTACAGATATTTAATTTTTAATTATTTTATTTATATTATTATATTCAAATAATTATAAATTTTACTAAATCTAACAGTAATTCAGTTAGTGATCGATGATTTCTTAGTATTTTTAATAAATAAAATTTTAACATTTAATGATTATTACATCAAAGAGTTATTAAATTTAATCTAATATTTTGTTTTGTTAAATAAAATAGCTTACTAGGTAAAAAAAAAAAAAATCAAAAAAATGGAATTAAGAAATGTATTTCAAAATACTTTTCTTAATATATTTTTATCTATTTAAAATATATACAGAGAAGAAGAAAAAATTTATATTGGCATAAAAAATAAATTAAGCAAATATTAAAAAGCTCAGGGGCCATGCTATCTAAAAAAAATTGTTAAATTAGTGCTTATGACTAATAAGTAATATTAAAAAGTTGAGAAAGGCCATGACCGCCACTTTGGGTCTTAACATATTTTCGTCCCTGCTTTTTGAATTACTCTCCTTATAACAATCTTTAATCCATTCATCCTCGAGATCGGTGATTTTGTGATGATCTTTCGGTAATCTCGTCTCGAGATTCGTGATTTTTAGTTGTGTCATTCTCTGTTTGAGCCTTCGTGTTCTTGTTCTTCATGTGAATCGAACATAAAACTAATTGGTAGAGCAGAAGGTGTAGAATATGTTATCCGAAAGAGAAAAAAAAAAAGAAAAAAGAAAAAAGATTAATGCAAAATTAGAAACACATAAATTAATAAAACTCACATATATTCTTTTACATTGTGCCATGATTAATTTTATGCAATCATTATTATTCATAACAAGCGAAGAATATATACATTTGAAAATATAGCCGTTAGAATTTTACGCATCTTGTTTGATTGAATGTAGCAGGAGATGTGTTTGGTTTGTAAAAAGTTAAAAACTATATTTTGAAAAAAAAAAAAATGATTTGAAAAGTGATTAAGAAAATAAATTTATATTTTATTTAAAATCAGTTTGCGACTAATTTGGGCGTAATTTCAAATGTTACTATTAGGCCTTGTTATACAGTTTCAATTACAGCAATAGCTAAATTCAAATACATCAAATCAAATACTAAATTTATATCTGTACGTGGTTACAACAATAGTACAGTTTGAGCTCCGGATTATTTTGCAGTTTGTATTTTGGTTTTATGTAGAAATCTGCTGTTACATACAGAGTACTAATTGCAAAATAGTTAAATACAAATAATATGTTGGTAAAATGCTAATTTTTTCACTTATTATGATATATATGTATATGTTAGATGTGACTCAAAATCAGAATCTCTTAGATATTATGATTCAGGTTCGCCGATGGCTTCGCGGTGCGACTAGAAATTTTGTGGATGTCTGTGGTGGAAGCGAAGGGCTCGGGCCGCTAAGGAAAAATCCTAAGTTCTCTTTTGTTTGCCCTAGAGTGAGATCGAGCGATTGTATCATCACGAACTCTTGTATTCCCTCTTTTCTACATAGTGAAATCTTTCCTCTTTCGCCCGTGATTTTTTCCCTACAAAGAATTTCCACGTAAATCTGTGTGTTAATTCTCTGTCGTGCAATTTTGATTTTACTTTTCTGTCGTGATCGTCAATTGATTTTGTTTAGTTTGTGCGCTCGTTGCTAACAGTATATATAGAGTAGAGCTTATATGCTTTTAAAAGTACAAGTTCATTCGTGCTTGTAAATTTTTTACCATTAAATTTGTATTGAGATTTGTGCAATTGTACTTTTTCTTTCTCTTTTTTTAGTTGATTTTACAATTGCACAAATCTCAATGCAAATCCAATAATAAAAAATTCACAAGAATGGTTTAGCTTGTGCTTTTAAAAATATATAAACTCTACTTATATATATATATATATATATATATATATATATATATATATATATATATATATATATATATATATATATATATATATATATAATTGAGCTTCTATTTTTTAAAAAATATCAATAAAATATCAAGTTATTGATACTTGTAGAGCTTATACTATCGATAACACCAAGTCATTGGTACTACCAATCTTTTAACCCTTAGATTAAGAGATATATATAGAACTAAGCTGGAATACTATCGATAGCATCAAGTCATTGGTGATACTAATTTTTTAACGCTTCGATTAAGAGATGTGCGGTTAGGATGATAGTGGTCCCCTAGGATTTAGTGGATGGTTGGTTGAATAGTAAAAATCTTAGAGGACGACTATAATTCCAACCGCACATCTTTTCATCCAATGGCTAGAAACTTGGTAGCACCAATTACTTAGTACTATCGATAGTATTCCAACTGGACTCTATATATATATATATATATATAATCACATGTTCTAAGCACCTAGAACCCAATTCAAATAACCCAAATTAAATAAGAACAGGTTCTAGGCACAACTCCCGTAGCTTTCGTCCCAAAATATAGAAACAGCCCATTGAACCCAGATCACTCAAACCCTCTCGGGTGAGAAAATTTACAAGAAAAAATGTCAGTTATTACCGAAATCCATTTTTGATTTGAGAAACTCAATTTAATGAATTAGTTTTTTAAAAAAATCAGTTAAAACAAATTTTATTTTTCAAACCCCGAAGGGCTAATGCCTTCACCCAATCAAATAAGAATAGACTCTGGCAACCCTTCGAAATTCAGAAGGAAAATATAGGTTTACTAAAATCATGTGTGTGTTCAAAACAGTCTGGGTTCAGGGTCCTGCTATCACCAGTACACTACTGCCACGAACACAGTGACGACAACTAGATCAGAGAGAACTCGACGACTCGGGACCACCGTTTACTCAAACGGCTCCCGACACCAGTACAAGACTAGCCACAGCTATCAGACTCCACTCGGCCCCCAAGCACGAGTGCAACATGCATCCTACACTAAAAAAAATTCTGACCACTCGGCCCACTACCCCGGCGAGGAAAACACTATGTTCAGGGATAGAATGTAAAGTGAGGATGTTTAAAATATAAAAGAATCTAGCCCAAGTGAGAGTTCTACTAGTCTGGTTAAATACATGCAAACATATGACAGGGTGCTAGGTCAAAGTTTTAATAATAGCATTTAGTTTAACTTTAAACATAAATAGGAAACATTAACAAACATAATCTCAATATCAACCAAAGTGAACAACATCTCCCTCAAACATGCTCTCAACTAGCATAGGTAACCATAACCGCCAGATAGCTCTCAACCTCATCTAAAAATCAGACAACATGCAAGTTCTCAAATTCACTAGAATATACTCCATAAATTCAGTAAGCATTAATTCCCCATGACTTAGAACAATTCTCATGCTTACCCCTCGAACACATAATTTGTACATTAACATGCATGCTTACTATCATATAGAATTAGAGAATCGTCCGCCGGTTTTGGAGACGAAAGCAACCCACCTGGATGCGCGCGTAGGTCCGGAGTCCAATGAGCCGAAACTGAACGTGGGTAATCCTCAAGTTCCCACAATTCTAACGAGCCCAAAAACACCCGAAAACTCCTCCCGATCACTGAGATACAAGTCAAACACCGCGGTAAGCAAAAATCCCCAAAACTACAACTCTGCGGAAATTTCAGTCCAAGAGATGCCAAAATATCACTTTTGAGATGTCCTCCAAAAATTCCAAAAAAAATACGGCTACGATCCTCGCGAAGTGTAAATGTCGATCGAGTCCTCACAGGCTGAAATCCGATAACCGTGCACCGAAATAAAAATCGAACAAACTCTGCTATCTAGAAAAATTCACAGCATGGAAGGGGTTCAAAGATGCTCTGAAAAACCCAATAAAAACCCAAAATCGAGAGGAACGGTAAATACGGAAATCGAAGGTCTACCTCTCGTGGAATCGATGCCACAAAAATCAGCTAAAAATTCTCTCGGGTCAGCCCAGGGGAGCCCATGTACGAAGTGTCGACGAAAAAGATCGGTGTCGAAGGCACGTCGAAGCTCGCGATGTCGAGGAGAAAGCTGATGAAACGACTTCTAAAAATTCTCCGAGATCCCAAACTTCGAAGAAGAATCGCCGAGGAAGGTTCCTGTCGAAAAAGCCCACAAGAAAAAAACTCCAAAAACCCCCCAAATGCTGGCCCGAGAGGGCTATTTATAGCCAAAACCAAGGATATATATATATCCATTATCGGATTCGGGCGCAAGATTCGGGCGCCCGAAATACCCCCCGCCCAGATCCGCACTGTGCACGTCCGGATTCACCCGGGCGTGCCACGCATCCATACGGGGTCTACGCCGAGGCGCACGGAGCGTGGTCCGCGCCGGGGCAGCCGGGTCTGTGCGCCCGCCAATAGGCACGCGCCACGCGTCCTGGCGCGGTCCACGGTTGGAGATTGGCGCCTCGACTCCCAGGCCACCGCCCAACCAATCAGGGGCTACCACGTGTCCCGCCCGGCTTCTTCGCCGGTCCCGGTGCACGCGCAATTAGGTCGTGGACCGGCCCACTTCAAAATCGGTCCGTTAGCCCGTTTTGCCCGAAAATAGCCGATGTTGACCGTTTTCGCGCGCTGAATTCAAATCTGATATCCGTTTTTCAAGAATCCACTTCTAAATTTTGATGAAGGCATCCGAATAGGCAAACTTAATCCAATTTTCGCGCCGGGTTCAATCCTGAAGTCCGATTCGTGTGCTACCATCTCCAACCCACAACAAAAGCCTCCATAAGCCACAGATCACTCCGCAAAACCTCCGCGAAGATCCAGATTATCACAAGTAAGGTAAAGTCTTATGTCATTAAGAAAGAGGACAACATAAAAAAAAAAACACTATAAAAAAAGGAAGGCTATAGAATTTCTCTATAGATAAAGTCAGTGTAGCTAAAAACTCTAGTCAGAAAGGTTTGGTGATTTCAATAAGTCTGAATCTCTCTATAACTAGATATTAGATTCGCATTGTTTCTATTACATGACTCTATATAAGATTTTTTTTAATACAGACAAATTTTGAAAAGATGACACTAAAATAATAGATAATCATACTATCTGCAAGACTGTCGATATAGGAATAGTAAAACAAAAAATATTTAACAATATGATAAGAGCATAAACGAATATAAGACACATTTCAGGTCTTGGGTTGAATCCTATACCACTTAATAGTCTTAACTCTATTGGCTTTTATATTAGTACTTAAGTGGACTCATCAAGGTGAAAAAGGTTCCATGATCATCATAAAGGAAGACAAGAAAGTGAATCTTAGAAGCTGTTCAATGAGTCAGTGATTGAACGTGCTAACATCCTTAAAAGATAATGATGTTAATGATACGAAGCTGTTAGATGTGACTCAAAATCAGAATCGCTTCGATATTATGATTCAAGTTCGCCGACGGCTTCGCGGTGCGACGAGAAATTTTGAAGATGTCTGTGGTGGAAGCGAAGGGCTCGGGCCGCTAGGGAAAAACCCTAATTTCTTTTCTATTTGCCCTAGAGTGAGATCGAGCGATTGTATCAAGAAGAACTCTTGTATTCTCCCTTTTCATATAGTGAAACCTCTCCTCTTTCGCCCGTAATTTTTTTCCTACAAAGAATTTTCCACATAAATCTGTGTGTTATTTTTCTGTCGTGCATTTTGGATTTACAAATTTGTCGTGATCGCCAATTGATCCTGTTTGGGTTTGTGCGCTCGTTGCTAACAGAAACTATGGCACATAAGACGATTCCAGAGTTATTTAAAAAAATAAAAATGGTCGAGTTCTAAAACCTTCTATCATGAAAGTAAAGACATATTTGAGTACATCCGTATGGACATGTAGGGGCCAACTAAGATGACTTCGAAAGACGGTGCACAATGTTTTATTATGTTTATCGTCAATTTCTTCCATAAGTTTCGATTCTTCGTAACGAAACAACTTGAGGCATTTGCAAAGTTCAAATAGTGAAAGAACGAAGTGGAAAAACAAACTAAAAAATAGATCAAAATTCTTAACATATATACTGTCACGCCCCGAGTCCGCCAATTTGTACGGTTCGGGCACGCCAACAGACCCGCCAATCGGGTATGACCTTTCACTACCCGAAAGGAACGGTAACATCCATAATCATACAACAAGTATATGCGGAAGCTTAATATCAGAGTACTGAAAATCACTATAAATTTGAACTTTCATTTTATAAACAAACAGTTTAAACGATAATGAAAGCATACAAGAGTGAACCATAACTTAAATTTATTACACTTTACATTTCTGAACTTGCAAATAAAATTATTACAATTCCTTTACATAAATTCCTCACCAGATAAGGTTCACTCAAGAAATATATAAAAGGGATATCTCTGCTAGACCCTCTAGGTCTCTATGCTGCTGGGCCCTTGCCCCTGACGTATGCCTCGCCGTCTGCATCTAAACCGTCTCGTCCGCTGTATCCCGACCCGAACCTGTGGGGGGGGGGGGGGGGTCACCCAAGGGGTGTGAGAACTCCGACAGAGTTCCCAGTGGGTTCAACCACCGAGAAAAAGTGTCCTACACCACTTGGTCCAATGGAAGCAATAATAATAGTGCTAGGAAACTAAAATCCTCAATATCAAAATGCGGCTATGCTATATAATATATCACTACACTATCTGTGTATACTCATCGACCCAGCACTACACTGTCTAACCACACTAGGCTGCTAAGCACCAACTCGGCCACTATGCCGCTATATACAGGGTTCAACTAACCCGGCCACCTTGGCCACTCTATCTTTCTCTTTTTTTCTTTACATTCTGGTGCTTTAGTTCAAGTTAACCCTCGGAAATTCTTATCCAACGGGCCCCAGCCCGGTAGTCCTGCTACCATAAGATAAGATTTCTAAGGTTGCCGATAACACCCGCAAGTGTTACCCCGTCCTACGGAAGAAACGTCCCGAACGGGTCTCTACCCGGGAGAGGGATACTGCCCGTACCTCCAACATGGGCTGGTTTCACCGTAGGTCCGCCCGTTTTATCTTTATCTTTTCTTTTGCCTTTAGCTCTTTGTTTTGCCTTTACTTGGGAAGCTGAGTCTTGCTCACACACTTCCCCCGGGAGTGACATATGCTCAACCCTCCCGTTGGCAACTTAGCTTTAATTCTTTAATTAACTTGGGAGTGACCTATGCTCAACCCTCCCAATAGCCATTTAGGCTTTTCTTTTGCAGTTTACATTTGCCGGGTCCGAGGGTTCCAAAAGACGCATGCCTACAACCCCAATCAAACAAGAACAGGTTGTGGCGTCGCCTCCCGTAGTGCTCGGCCCAATGTATTTTATCTTATCCTTTTTACCTTTCATTAATCATTCTCTTTCTTTAACCACTCTCTTTACACTTTAGGCTCAGATGAGTTTAAGGCACCTTGGCACTCATCTACCCGGGAGTGACATATGCTCAACCCTCCCGTTAGCATTCATGCCTCAATGCTATTCTTTTACTTTTTCTCTTTTATTTCAAGCAATTTGCTTGTCTTGCTTATTAATCACTTTTAGCTCTATCTTGAGCAATTTGCTTGTCTTGCTTATTAATCACTTTTAGCTCTCTCTCGAGCTATTATCTCTTTTATCCTAAGTTCTTTACTCTAGGATAATTTGGGTGTCTCCAACACCAATATAGGTTTGAACATCCTGTTCATTTACATTTACACTTATTTTGCCACTTGGCAATATCTTTGGTATCCTAGCCCCTTTTAAACTTTTCCTTGCTTGTTCTCAAATACCCTTAAGATTACACTACGTCACAAGGACACTAGTTACTATCAATTTTATCTAACTTAGAGTTTGTTAACTCTATTTCCCAATTTTTCCTTTCCTTTATTTAACTCAGATTGGAGTTAAATTATTTGTCAATTTACCCAGACGGCCTATGACTTTCTAGGATTATATTTGTTTAATTCTATGACTTGGAGATCTAATCCCCCTTTTCCTGATTTCTCACTGAATCCTAGAGTTATACTAACTCTATTTTCCTGTTCCATGTTTAACTTAGGGTTGCACTAACTCTATTTCATCACTAGAGTTTAATTCCACTAGTTCGCCTTAGGTTCCTTTACATAAGTTCCATAACCTGTTTAACCTAGAGTTCTCTGACTCTATGTTGAACACTCTATTCTCAACCTTAGGTTATTTTCCTAAGGTAATGCCACACGTCCATCTAGGTGTATTCTCCTAGTTCATCATGCCACTCGTTAGACCTAAATCTAGGTTTTCTCCTAAGTCTCACTACCATCATGCATCTCTTTTCCCTTGTACTTTCACATGGTTCCTAGGGTTACAACCTAGCATGATCACAATAATAATTAATTGTTTACTTCTACGCATGCAATTATTTTCATATCCATCATAGAATAGCATTTATTCACTACGCATGCAATTACTATCATAATTCCCTAACGCCTCTAACAGGCTACTATCATGCTTCTGGATCGAAAAGCAAAGGAGCAAGGGGAGAGGTCACCCAATTTCGACAGAATCCCCCACCTCGATAATTCTCTTTGTTCTCGAAAGAGAACAAAAGTCGATCTCTTAGTCTCCAAGATTTTTCTCTTTTAATATTCTCTTGATCAAAAGACAAGCAGTAAATGGTGTTCCCCTTTGGAATGCTCCAAAACACCCTCTACTTGGTTCATAAGAAACCTCTTTTGATGTCTTTGATCAAGAGAGAAGGATGAAGAGGAGTGGGAGCACACTTTGGAGGGCTTCTAAATGCTCTCTTCAAGCTTCCCCCAAGTCTCGAGATGCATCCAGAAGCAGCAGCCAAGAGAAGGCTTGCTGCTGCACCTTCTTCTTCTCCTTTGCTTTCCTTTTCTTTCTTTCTCTTTCTTCTTCTCTATCTCTTCTTCTTCTCCTTCTTTTTCTTTCGTTTCTTGCTCCAGCAGGAAAGAGAGAGAAAGGGAGAGAGAGAGAGAGAGAGAGAGAGAGAGAGAGAGAATTAATTCCTGCAGGTGGGTGGTTGGGGGGAAATGGTGAATTTACTAAAATGCCCCAACTAACAATTAAATTCCCAAAATTGCCCCTGTTTCCTGCAGTTTTTCCCCTGCAGTGAGCAATTTCGGATACCCCACTTTCTCCGCGTTTTTCCGTCAACTGGGAAATCAAAATTGTAATTTTTCTTCTCCCCTTTAATCTACAAATTTTTCTTAAACTTCCCACGATTTTGTTTAAATTTTTGGACTACTCTAAGCCCTCGAAAGAGAGCCCCGAAAAAGCTTCGCGATAAACTGCACTGTCAAAAACTGCAGTTTCAGAATTTACGAAGCATTTTTCTTCGCTTCGTTCTCCAATTTTTCCTTAATTGCTCACCTAGGTTTTTCACCCCTTTTGCTCAGAAAACTTTTGTGAGACACCCCACGATTTCTTTTAAATTTTTGGGCCACTCTAAGCCTTCGAAAGAGAGCCCCGAAAAAGCTTCGCGATAAACTGCACTGTCAAAAACTGCAGTTTCAGAATTTACGAAGCATTTTTCTTCGCTTCGTTCTCCAATTTTTCCTTAATCGCTCACCTAGGTTTTTCACCCCTTTTGCTCAGAAAACTTTTGTGAGACACCCCACGATTTCTTTTAAATTTTTGGCCCACTCTAAGCCTTCGAAAGAGAGCCCCGAAAAAGCTTCGCGATAAACTGCACTGTCAAAAACTGCAGTTTCAGAATTTACGAATTTCAGAAATTCCAGAATTTGCTAAGTCCTTGGGGTTCAAGTCACTTTTCGACCCGATGCCCTCCGCGTCAGCCCGAAACACACCGAACTCGACTGTAATCATATTTAAAACATGTTACAAGTCTTCTCGCCGCATTTCGCCATTTTGCGAATTCGGCGAACGTGGGTCTACCTTTTACAAGCTTGAAGCTTCGATTTTCAACTACAACTCACTTTTCGACTCGATGACTTTTGTATCGATTCGAAATGCTTTCAACTCACTTGTAATTACATTTGAAATGTGTTACAAGTATTCTTGCTGAATTTCGCACTTTTTGCGGAAATCGCCAAACAAGGACCTATGCTTCACAATTGAAGCTTCAATTTTTCAACTCCAACTCACTTTTCGACTCGATGACTTGTGTATCGATTCGAAATGCTTCCAACTCACTTATAATCACATTTGAAATGTGTTACAAGTATTTTTGCTGAATTTCGTTCTTTTTGCGGAAATCGCCGCACAATGACCTAAGCTTCAAATTCTCAACTCCAACTCACTTTTCGACTCGATGACTTTTGCATCGATTCGCAATGCTTCCAACTCACTTGTAATTACATTTGAAATGCGTTACAAGTATTTTTGCTGAACTTCGCCTTTTTGCGGAAATCGATGTACTACACTCTCCCCTATTTTGAATAAACCATAATTTAGCACTTTTCTCCGAATCCAATAAAAATAGTATTTCATACCATTTTTATTTATATTATTTATATACCATAAATCTGGTACATTACATATACTTTCAGAAATTACACAAGAAATTAAAGTAGCAGAAAAAAAAAAAGGTTAACTATAAATCACATATTACAAACTCTCAAATAAATTACATAACACACTTTTTGTCTTTTTATTACAAAAATCATAAAACCCAAAAGAGCTAATGATGGACATCAATTTGAGATCAAACTAAGAAGTACATATATATCACCTTATAATATTTTTGCACTCTTTGCATTAATCTCTTATTTTGTAACAACCTTTAATTCATTCCTCCTCGCGATGATTTTGCGATGATCTTTCATTGTCATCTCGAAAAATTAAAAATAATTAAAAAAATTATAATTTAATAAATTAATTTGTTTGATATAATAAAAATTTCTGACGATGCTTTTTTAAATATCAATATTTATTATATTATAAAAATATTTGAAAATATTTTTTCCAAACGTGATCATCTAAAAAGCGTCCTTATATTGAAATTTCTTTTAAAGTGCTGCAACTTTTCATTCAAATTTAATCTATTGTGAATTCATATATAGTTATAAATTATAGATTATAAAAGATTATAGATTACATAATGCTATTGGTGGGATCTCTCTCGGCAACATCTTAGGGACAAAGGATTTTTTATATATATATATTTTTTTTTTTGAGAGAGAGAGAAAAGGGACAAAGGATTTGGATGTGGTAAATTAATTAGTCCTCTTTTTAATTTGTTTTTTAATTAAAATTTTGAAAATAGCTTTATTATGGCGTTTTTTTTTTTTTTTTTTTTTTTTAGTTTTTTTCTGAAATAAGAGAAGGACACAATACACCACATAAGAAGTCTCTTATTAGTTCTGGATTTAGCGAAAACTTCAAGGAGAAAATTTGTTTTTTTTTTTTTTTTTTTTGCTTCTTTATATAGAAGAATACATTGCTCTTATATATGCTTCGTATGGAAGTAAGAAGTTGGTAAATTACATAAATATTTATCCTTTTTTTTGCATTTATTTAAGTTACAATTTGATTTACTCTATTTTTGTGGATTTTGTAGCATAGAAGAACGATGAATCTAGTTCCCAAAAACTGATATCAAAAATTAAAAAATCGTGCTTCATTAGAGATATTGAAGTTCTCATCTTATAAATTCGAGGAGGAGAATTTTGATTCCAAAAAAAATTTGGTTTAGATTGTTGGCTATTTATGTATGGATTAAAATAGGTCTAATTTTCTGCCCCGCGATAATAGGTCCAGAAGACTAATGAGTTAAGTTGGGTGAGCCCAATAAATTGAGTGGGGACTGCGAACCATAATAGACCTAACGGTAAGATATCCAACAATAGACCTAACATCTAGATGGATTGAGTCCGGTCGAGATCCGTGGGCGCTGTGTCTATACACTTTAAGTGAATTGGTTACGTAGCCTTCTAATTCAAAAGAGCTTTATAAGACGTTATTCGAAAATTTGAATGAGCCGATATCGATGAGTAATGAAGATTAGGAGGAATTAAATATATAAACGATTATAAATATGTCGTGCCGCCTAGTAAATGAGATGGATCGATGTATAGCATTATAGATAAAGAAACTACTATCAGCATGTGGAATAAAGTGAAAAAATTGTACATGACGAAGAGACCATTTAATGTGTTGTATTTAAAGCAAAAATTATACATAATATATACGAAGGTACAAAAAGTGTAGAACATACGAATATCTTTAATAAAATTATTGCAGTTTGCTTAGCATTAATTTGAAGACTGACAAGGATGATAAGTTGTTGATTTTTCTCACATCACTTCATTGTCCTATAATCACCTATAGTGATTACCGATCCAAAGAACGCAATATGGGTACAGAAAAATTTTATTTTTAGTCAAAGTCAAAAAAGTTGAAATATTATATCTATAAGAAAGAGGATAACATAAAAAACACTGCGAAAAAAAAAAAAGGTTTGGTTATAAAAATAGAATTCATCTACCGATACAGCGAGTGTAATCAGCAACTCTAGTCATGATGTTTTGATGGTTTCAACAAGTTCTGAATCTCTCTGTAACAAGTGTTCAATTCGAGTTGTTACTATTATATTATATGACACTATAGATAAGGTTTTATTTGATACAGACAAAATTTATAAATATGACACTGTTATAAAAAATAATCACACTATCTGTAAGACTATTGGTGTAGGAATAGTAAAACTAAAGATGTTTGATAATGTGGCGAGAAAATTAACAGATATAAAACGCATCTCAGGCCTTGAGTTGAATCTTATACTACTGAGTACTCTTAACTCTATTGGCTTTTCCATTAGTATTTTAGGAGGATTTATCAAGTTAAAAAGAGCTCCACGATCATCATCATAAAGGGAGAAGAAAGTGAATCTCTATTTGTAGTAACATTCTCAAAAAGTAATGATATACTAATAATACGAAACATCGGCACATAAGATGGTGACAGAGTTTATTTAAAAGGATAAAAACGGTCGACTTTTAGGATCTTCGGTCATGAAAGTAAAGACATACTTAAATACATCCATGCGGACATGTGGAGGTATGTTCGAAACATACTTTTTGTCTTTACTTAAATTAACTATAAATCACATATTACAAACTCTCAAATAAATTATAAACACACTTTTTGTCTTTATATCACAAGATAAGTTCGAAACATAGTTACTTTATATTTTTTTCGTTGACTTTATTTCTAAAATAAAAATAAAGACCACCAACATAATCTGAACACTTACAGAATTTTTGTCCGTATTTTGGCCGAATAAAGAAAACCACAATAACCACCATTATTTAGGGTGGTTTGAACTTTGAAGTACATAAATTAATTTTTATTTTCTAAACCATGTTCTCAATCCAATAACTTATCCTTTGCATAATATTAAATTCAATAAGAAAAAAGAATTGACTCATATTCTTAAGAAGGACTTGATAAATTCTATAATCGTTGACAATAAGCTACTTTAATTAGGTCAACTATTAATTAATATTGGTTTTAGGAAGTGGTTAATTGTAAGGGCTCTACAAACTATCATTCTCTTTTTTGTGTTAATCAAAAATATTAAACAGTGAGCTGTGTGAGGAATCTATAGATCACTACGGAGATTAAATATGGATCGAAACCGCGTATAAAAATGAAGTATCATTTTATTTATTATAAATAAATAATTATAATGGTAGTTTATGAGCAATGAGAATTGAGAAAAACTTAATAAGCATCTTCATTATTTGAGAGTATATATATATATATATATATATATATATATATATATATATATATATATATATATATATATATATATATTGAGCCATATGATTGTTTAAGGAGAAGAACCTAAATCAATTTTTCATATTGTTAGGATTTGGTTGGATTCGTAATTAAATCTTAATTAGGCTAAGATTAATATTTAAATATGTTTGAGATTAATTTTATTAAGATTTAAATATTAATTAGAGTAAAATTCTGAATATGCTAAGTTTTGGATACATCTTGGGTGGAACTTTATATATAGTTCTAATATAAAGAGTTTTTATCTTAGATGGAGCTTTATATATAGTTCTAATGTAAAGAGTTTTTATGTAGAGTACGTCTTAAGCATATGTGATCACATTAGAGAGAAAGGTGGCTATAGTTGTATGCACCTAGTACACAGATGCACACAAGAAAAAGTTTTCTTTTAAGTTTATAGAAGATGAAAGAAGTATAAGAGAAATTTAAAAAGATAGTTCGGATTAAAACAACTTTATTATAAAGGAGAAATCAGGTGTAATTCCTCTCTTGATTAGTAAATATAATTTCACTCGTATTTTTGCTTTTGATTTTTTCTTTTTCTTTGTGTTGGCATCGGTTTCCGTTACTAATGAGTTTCGTTGTGAAATCCAGTACTGGAGCGAATTGCGGATTCACAAAATCTGGAGCGAATTGCGGATTCACAAAATCTGGTATCGGAACTGATTACATATTCCCAACCCATAATCCCATTTTTTTCTTTCTCTTTTTTTTTTAAGTTTTGTTTAACATATATTATAATGTAGGATATTAATCTGCTGAAAAGGTTATGCAAATATATAATAGATGGATCAGAAAGAGTAATTTTGATTTTATTGTTTTTTTAGGAAGAAATAAAAATGAAAATGAAGTGGCAATTAATTCTATCGATCGCTGTTTTTTTTTAAAAAAAATTAACATACATTTATAAAATATTGAGATAGGTAATTAACATGATCAAATAAAAAAAAAATTGAATTGGATATATATATATATAGAGAGAGAGAGAGAAAGAGAGCACTCTAGTAATTATTACAATTGGAAAAGAAAAAAATATTCAATTTTCATGAATTTTAAAGTGCACAATTAATTGAGCTCCTCTTTTAACCATATGAATTTTAAGAGAGATAAAGCGGTTTAATTTCGAGATTTTTTGGGCAAGAGCCAAGATAAATAAATAAATAAATTCTCAAAAAAAAAAATAAAAAAAAAAATTGTTCTAGAAGTATACGTAGTTCAAGTAACCCTTACGTATAATTTCCCGCACGAACATCAAAGCACACGCGTCGCCCGTAGATCGGACCGCTAGTGCTCCAACACAATTTTAGTCCCACATCGACTTCTTAGAATAAATTACTTTTAGTTTTATAGTTTGGTGTCGTCCACTGTGCTGTCTTTTCGGAGACATCCGATAAAATTGGAACGATACCCCTGAGGATGACACGCACAAATCGAGAAATGGTCCAAATTTTTTTTTTCTTTTTAGTTTTTTTTTTGCTCCTTTTTTTGTTCTACTTTTGCTCGATTTTTTTGTCCTTTTTTTGTTCTATTTTTGCTCGATTTTTTTGTCGTTTAAGCCTAGAAACATTGCTACGAAACTAGGGTTTCCGATCAATCGAGTTTATTCCTCATTTTCATTTTTTTTTTTTTTTTTTTTTTTGGATCTTTCTTCTTCTTTTTAATTTTTATTTTGCTCCTTTTTTTGTTCTATTTTTGCTCGATTTTTTGTCGTTTAAGCCTAGAAACATTGCTACGAAACTAGGGTTTCCGATCAATCGAGTTTAATCCTCATTTTCAATTTTTTTTCTTTTTTTTTTTTGGATCTTTCTTCGCTTAAACCCTAATAAAAAAACCTTGCAATGAAGCTAATCTATCCTTCCAGGTGTTCTTTGGTTTCTTTTGATTTTGAAGTTAATTTAGAGGATCTGGTTCTTTTTCTTCTTTTTTTTTTCTGTTAAATTCGAAACCTCAAAACTGAAACAGCATTTGGGTGTTGTTAGGAACTTTTTTTTTCTTTTAGTATTTCTATGTGATTGCAGTATCACCATAGCTATGGAGAAAAGTATTTTCTGTGCAGCCTTTTTCTTTTTCTTTTTTTTTATTTAATTCAAGTTCTTAGCATAATTTTGTTGTAAATAAAGTTTAATAAAATCATTTACTATTATCTATTAAATTATATGAATTTCAATTTTTTCTTTATCATTATGAATTTTCTGATATTTTTTTCCCTTTTCTTTTTTACCGTACAATCCTTCCACCTTCCTTTTTTCATCTAATAAAAATTTAATTAAATATTTTATTAATTATAATTAAGGAATAGAAGTTACGAATTGGAAAAAGCAAATCGACATACTTCCGATTTTTATATATAAATTTTTCATTTCATAGAATTTTCGACATCCAAAAACAAATGATTTTAAAAAATATATATTATTTTGTGATATTTTTGGTTTATGATTGAATATTTATCTAAGAACAATGCTACTCATATACCTCATTCTGGAATGTATGATATACATCTTATACATCCAAAAATAAAATTTTTTAAAATGATCAGTAAAATTCATCGCATCTTTGAATGAATGTATAAAATATACACTCCCATTGGAATGTACAAAATATTTTTTCCTATATCGAAACACTTCGGTACTGTAAACTCTTTTTAAGTTCAAACGTGAAGAGGGATGGGTGTTAAATATTCGAAGAAACACAGATGTTTCTACTTATTTACAAACAATCCTCTTCTTCTTAGCTGTAGTGATATGAATGCAGGGATTAGTCTCTTTCTTCAATTGATCTTAGAATGAAAAACATACTGCAAAATAAGGTGATTTGTATCCTCAATCTACAAATCTTATTACATAACTGATTTGGTAAAAATCGAGATCATCTGTACAATATCGATGATTTGGCGCGCTTTTGCTGCAAACTGAAATTTAAATGATGCAATATGATGCAAGAAAAGTAATAAAAAACTTTGAGGCATTGCCACAATTAATAGATGAGCAAGGTGAAGCTAAGGATTATACTTATAAATCCGAGTATAAGAGCGGTGAGGAGGTAACTCATTTGAAGAGCTTGTTTTTCGGATCGGTTTGATTGCGCGCAGTCGGTAGAAGAGTGAGAACTGTCACAAAAATGGCAGCAAGGTTAGATATAATTTGTAAACACATACGAATGCATAAGTAAAATAGAAATGGACAGTATGCATGTTGAGGGAAAAGGTTGAAGCTGCACAAAATGCGATAGCTATTGAGCTAGAATCATGTTTTACTTCAAAAGATATGTGACGGTAAATGCCTGCAGCATGTCTCATTAGTGTTAGAGAGATCATCAAATACAATGCAAGGCATGCATACGACTTGCAAACTCGCGTGCGGTAGCAGCATAGTTAGAGGAAACAAGAACTTAAAAGCCCGGAATACCGACGAAAACTTAGCAAATGCGAGTAATACAATTTTACTGATTTCAGATTTGCTGATCTACCACTGTCGGAAAGAAGAAATTTCGATGAGTATTTCGGAATCTACCGAATGAACAGAATGGACACAGTCTGTGCGGTATATCTTCCTCTATGGATACTGAAATCAGGCTTAGGCAAAATGAGGATGGACTATGGACCGAGATGAAATTTCATCTAGCTGATACTTTCTTTTCTCTTTCGGTCAGAGCATGGTATGGGAAAAAAAAAAAAAAAAAAAAAAAAACTGCTCCAACAGTTGTGCATCTCCGGCGACCACCATTTGAAAGGCAAGTAACCAATGACTAGAACCACATGTAGCCGAAAAGTAAATAGTTATTTCATCATTTCCTCTGTTCTAAGTTAGCATATACTCGCTCCTTTCAAAGATAGAGAATCTTCAACTGATTTTAACTTCTAATTAGATCACCTATCATTAAGAATCTGTAGAAAAGAACCAGGAAAACCCAAACTACTTTGAAATTCTAAAAGTAATCTATAGCATGCTAATGCACGCATGATAAATGAAGCAGCAATTGGAGACAAAGAGATCAGAGTCTTAGCGTTTGGATAAATTGCATCATTATTTGCCAACAGTCAATTAGAAATTTATATCCTGAGTTCTGCTATGATACTAAGACTTGCCTTAGGTGAAATTAGCCTGATTGCCTCACCAGTTATGTGAAGTGGCATTTCCAATATTCAGTGAACACTTATCCGGTTGTCGCACTATATATATCTGATCTCCTGTACTGTTCTCTCCATAGATATCCTGATTACGATGCCATGTCCACAGGGCATATGTCGAGTTAATAACCTGTACAAAATATCACAAATGAATTAGAATGGATATCTTCTGATACATCATTTAGTTTTACAATCACTGATCATAATATAAAAGCCTCTTTGCCCAGGCTGGAATTAGAATGGATTTCAAAGAAGCATTTGATAGCATTTTATATTAGAACAAATATATTAAGACCAAGATAAAAACCTCTAGAATTCCATGGCCAAAACTGCTGTCTCTGAAAGCACTCCATTCTGGTTGTTGATCCCAGCAAAATTTGCCCTTAGCAGGACCAGATGAGAAATTCAAGTGGCAAACCCCTCCAAATTCTGGAATATTATCACTTTGTGAAGGACATTTTCCAGGATCATCTGCATGGTCAATGTCGATTTGTTCGATATTTCCACCATCGCCTACAGTTATGTAAATTGGCCCACAAGGATCCAATGTATAATTGAATACTCTGTTCATCCGTTCATAAGCATGAACCTGTTAAGAAAAAACCAATATGATATCTAAACAATATTTCAATTTAAAGTAATCAGGTGAACTCAGGATATTTAGAATTGTGTAATAAAAGCTCTAATCACAGATCTTTGATGTTATGAAATTAGAAAATAGCACAACCATTAAAAGGTGTTGGAATTATTAAACATCACAGAACAATTGCATGACACAATTACATGTCCTTGGTATGATCATGCATGCATTGGAAAATGCTCGACTCCCTCCACTAGTCCACTTAAACGGGATTGGTCATCCTAGTCTTCTTAGGGTCGAGTCTTTACATCATTCTGGGTCTTATTGGAGTCCAATAGTCCTTTATTAGGCTAAATGACCCAATTAGTTCATTAAATAGGTTTACCTACCTAATCAAGTTATAATCAGGTTTAAATTTAAATCAGTTAAATTCCGCAACAAGACAAGTAAATTGAAGCTATAATTTCCTAAAACAGAATTCAAATAATTCAAATGTTCTTGAATCTTACATGTATGAACCTATTACTGACCTATTGTTGTCTCATCATATAAATAAAGTATAATATCAGATAGATTCAATATTGACAAATACTTACATGACCAGAAAAGACTACGTCAACACCATACTGATACAAAAGCCCTTCCATTTGCTGTCTCATGCACTCAAATTCCTGATAGTGAGATGAATAGCTGTTATACCACGGTGGGTGCCAAGTTGCGACAACCCAAGGAGTGACTTGGCGGTCAACCTGGTGCAAGTCAGATTTCAGCCAAGCATATTGAGCACCTGCAATATTGCGTTGCAAGACAATCATTATGCTATTAATTTTTTTTATAAAAAAAATAAGGCTTAAAGATTTAGCGCCTTCTTTGCTAGGAAAGTTAGGCACTTGACATGCAAAATGTCTCTATTTTTTGCAGTGGAGATAAGCCAAAACAAGTTTCTAGAATATAAAAGCAAAAGCTTTAGTTTGAAGCTTTTGCTTCCGCTGTAGTAATGAGTTAACTGCTCAAAGAAGAATTGCTAGTTTGCTACACTTCTACAGAAGTTATAGCCAAGCCAAATACACCACCTTATCAATGTATGAAAGTGTAAGTGATCAACTAGTCAATATTTGTAGCACTGTAAATAATAAAGGCTTTGAATCAAAGAGAAGAGCTAATTGACCTGTTCGGTTGTAGTCAACATATGCACCCAGCATGATAAAATGTACTCCACCAGCAGTAAAGGAGTAATAGAAGCTACTGTTGGAGCCACTTTCTTGTGAGGGAACAGAAAATCGAGATAGGTAAGATTTGAATGTCACTCCACCAGCTTGGGGCTCAATTTCATGATTTCCTTCAATCACCATCATCGGAATATTTGATGTCAGAGGTTCCATGAACCTAAATCAATATAAAAGGCTATGATTTGTAGTCTGTTGATATTATAAGCAGAGGATGAAATAAGCGCAAATCTTCCATTTCATTTAAACTAAGCAAACAATAGTTGACAAAATGCAGATATTGCAACCTAGTAGTCTCTTCTGCCTTGTAAATTAATATAAAAAACCCAGCAGCACTTACAATTATCAGAATAAACTAATAGAAATACGAACGAACAGCTATTCAAGAAGCTAAGGATGCCAAAATTTTACCATCTCAAACAGTCCTACAGCGTATACAATAGTCAATAACAATATCATATTATTATTGAGGTTTATATAGACTACTGAAGAGAGAGGTAAAGAACTCTTTGATTAGCTTATCTCTTTAGCTCTTTTCTTTTTTTTACAAGCCTTTCTGAGGAACATTTTATTCTTGTCTTTTTCACTTTTGACTATTTGGGTGGGTGGAATTGTAGGGGCATTAATTACTTGTGATCTAAAATAAGCTCATCAAACACAAGATTCATAGTTCTAGTTTCTACACTTTTCAGAAGCAGCAAACTCATTACTGATTAATTGAATATAAAAACAACTTTCACATATGATCATTTCATCTTACAATGACTTTTCAAGTAAAAAAGACACGCATAGAAATACTAATCCAGCTCAAAGACGCGACAATATAATATAATATATAACATGGCTTAAATGGTTAAACAGTTACCTACACAAGGGCTACAAATTTTAAATTTTGAACATAAGTCCTCAACATTAAGAAAGCCTAGCAATGAAATTACAAAATAAAAGAAAAGATAAATCTCAGGTATAAAGTACCTTCCCCACCCATCCCAGCGCGGTTGGTAAGTTTCTCTAATGGGTGCGTTCGGGAATGAACAGGAATAGCAAGAAGCTCCTTTCCCACCGGTTGTCAAGTATTGATTTGCATAGGTCAAGTCTCCAACCATCAAAATCATCGAGGGGTCATTCTGAGCTAAGTGATCGATTGTAGCTGTAGAGTTGCTCGTAAGGCCTAGATCACCAATCACTGCGATCCGACGAGGATACATGTCCGGCGCAGGTGAGGGTAATGTCTCAAATGAGTGCTCCTCACTCAAAGCCTTTAAGGAGCTATCCCCACATTTGTAGTAATACCTCTTTCCAGGTTGAAGGCCTATTACAGAACATTAAGAAAGACTTTTTTACAGTTTTACATGTAAATGAAATGGCTAGTGTGAAGGATAGGCTCTAGGTCTCAAAGGAAACAAATTATGACTAATAACGACATGGGCGCAGGTTGCTTGGAAAAGTTTCCTACTAGAATGGATTAAGTAATGAATGAAAATAATATTAGGAAGAAATTATATTTTTAACAGCAAACTACTTAAAGTGAAATAGCTTCAAAAGCTTAGGACACTGAATGTCGAACTTACAAAGCTCCAGAACCAAAGTGAAATTTGACTAAGGACTTGTTTGAACACCATAATGAGTTATTCAATGATAATTTATGCACTGAGAATTTTGTTATGTGATTTCAAGCTAAGAATTTGATATTAGCTCATAGCAAGATCTTGACGGCCAAGATTTGTTAGAGTAATGTATTTCACTTACGAGATGATTTATCATATTTCGAGAAAATAATTTGAAGGCCAAATATAGTGTGACGCTCTAGACATTTGATCATACACTCATCTAATAAATATTACGAGCTTTTTGAATAAATAAAAAAGGATGTTTGTGTATCTAAACAAGGTCTAATTGTTCAGGGAGTAGCAAAGCAATTTACCCTACTGATAATGAATGTCCTGTAAAATATACACTACACATTGATCCAATAATAAAAACATAACATAAAAGAGTTCCTTACCATCAACCCTCACATGGTGAATGATCCCAGAGGTATAGTTCAAGAGACCCTCGTAGGGATACAACTGGCTATAAACAAGCGCAGTCCCCTTCGCCATTAAGGGGTACTCCCCGCTCGCCTCGCCGTACCAAACCTCGCTCGCCACCGCCGACGTATCCAGCGGCGACACATCCGACCCGATCTGCGCGTCCCCTGCACCCACCCCCACCCAAAACCCCAACAACTCGTCGGCGATTCAACAGGAGAGCATCTTAAAACTGGATTCATAGGCCGAGATCAAACTCCGTACCGGTGATCCAGGAGACCCAGATGGAGGAGGGGGAGGAGGAGGCGGCGAGGGCGATTTGCTCGGGGTAGGGGGACTCCACCTTCTTGGCGAGGCGGGGGTCGGAGAGGGGCACGTCAGCGCTACCGCGGCGGAGGTAGGAGTCGAAGCGCCGCGTGGTGGGGGGGAATGGGCCATCGAGGGTCGTCGGGATCGGCTCCGCCGCCGCCGCCGCCGCCGCCGCCGCCGAGGAGAGGAGGAGGACGACGAGGAGGGGGAGAGGGAGAGGGTTCGGATGCGCCATGATTGTGGGGGGATTCTAGGGTTTGGATGGGGATAAAAAGGGGGGAATATACCAGGGAATGAGGCGGGGATTCGCAGCTTCGCCATGGCGTGGTAGGGAAGCTAAAGCCACGAAGAAGAGAGAAATTAAAAGAGAGAGAAAGGGTAGTCGAGGAATTTATTCTATGGACCCGGTCTATATGGTATGCTACGTGCTACGTTTTTATTGGTCAGTGTTCGGATGACGTGGTACGCACAGTCCGTAAGTGTGGGAGATGTAAAATATAATAATTATTATTTTTTAAATTCCTTTATTTTATTTGGAAAATTCCCATTTTCATTTTGTTGTTTATTTTTTAAAAAATATACTATCAAATTATAACAAAAAAAAAGAAAAAGAACAAAAGAATTAAACGAAAATTGTCACTTGCAATGAATAAATTTGTTGAAAAATCAGGTATAGATTGAGAATGAAGAGATTTGCAGAAGATAAAATTGTTCTACATGAAAACTCGGAAAAGGACTACTCATATACAGGAACAGTACAGGCTCAGAAAACAAAAACCCTGCACAGAAACTGCAAATGCCACTCTTTCCGTCGAACCTCGAAAAAAGCGGCTACCATCTACTGCTCTGTTGATCCGATATCGTCTCCTCCGACGACACATCACTATCGATCACAACCAAGTTGGTCGGTTCGTTCGAACTTTTCTTATTCAGATCCAGCCCGCTGTTCAATCCAAAACCTGCAGTTGCCGCCGATACAGGCTTTTGATGCAGGTCGAGCGGCAATCCCGTCAATGGCTCGGATGATGGACCATCCGAAACCCTCAAGCTGCCCGACTTGCCACCAGAACCCGCGCTTTTCATCTTTAAAATGCCTCTCTTTCGAGATTCTTTAACGGAAGAGCCGATCTGCGGATCGTTGTTGCTCGGTCTCGGCGTTGCTATCACTTCTTTGAGCCAATGTGGAAGACTGTTGCTCGGCGACGGAGTAGTTTGAGGCTCGAGATTCGATCTGTCTACTGATTTCTTGGGGAGCATGGGTGAGTCGACATCATACCTTGTGTTTTGAGCTCTGAAAAACTTTGGATATATGGAGTTGGAACCGAATAAGAAGTTATTGCTGAGAAAAGCACTTGAGGATGAGCTTTCATTCGCAAACAGATTAGGGTTCCGATACGAGGTGTGACTGTTCCGAAGGTACACGTCTCCCAGAGAAAGTTGAGTTTCTGTGGAGGAATTGGGCAAATCCGAATTCCACGCCCAATTTCCGTTCCCGCCGTACCGATTTCCTACTTCAGATTTTGATCCCCAAGAATCATTTGCCCCGGCAGGGTGAGACAATATACCAGTTAGAAGTTTCCTTTGCTCTATCCCCCACCTTTCAGCTAAATCCTCCGGCATTCTCGATCTTAAAAAGCAGAGCCGAGGGTCCCTCAGCATCGCATGCCAATTATTTAATCCATACCTTCTCACGCCAATCCAGAGAAAATCCAATTCGTCCTCCGACCAATCGATCGACCGCATCTTATCCGAGAAGGCGCCTAACCGTTCTTTCAGCATTGATGACCCACTTGTGATATTGTCCAGTATTTGTTTGTGCCTCGACGTTGTTACGTTTTCGAAAGAGCTGGTCCATCGCGGCCCCTTGGTGCTATAATCGAATATATCTTTGATGCTCAGATTTGATTGCCATGGCATCATCTGCGAGCCTTTAGACGAGAAACCTGGAGGCTCGAAATTCAGTGGAGATGGATCGAAAAAGTTCATGCTTAGAGACAAACTAATTCGCTCTTCTTGCTGCTTTCTTTCCGAGACGGGATCGCCTACATTTCCCAAGAGTGTTCGTGCCAGTAGTGGTGCAGTTTGATTCGTAAAGCCCGCAGAGACGTCCTGCCCAAAGTTAAAATGATGAGATAAAAGATTTTGTGACTTACAAAACTAGAAGAATAAGTAACAATAGTGCTAATTCTAGCCAAATTATTAATTTTCACTTTTGGTTTTATGCATGCAAAGCGATTAAAAAACAGAGTGGTTCGATGACATCCATGCTATCCTCGTGTTCTTGAGTAAGACATGTTGAAAATTAGTCAAACAACCTAAGAAAGATAAAATATCAAAGTAAAATAAAGGGTTATTTCTAAATTACTCTCCAAAGGGATTTTAGTTACTGCCGTATAGCTTCAATTTTAACGAGTTCGTTTCACCTAGCAATTGAGTCCTTCCATAAATCTAGCCCTCAAGAAAAAGATGGCACATCGGTATCGTCGTAACAATTGAAACATCAACCGACAAATCAGCAAACCTTAGCAATGATGCTGATGCAGCATCTTTTCTAGAACTGTAGACTAGCATACCGAAATATTTCATGAAACAACCTTTATGGACTAAATTGTTCAAAATTGAAACTCGAAAAGATATGATCAAAATCAGGATCAAACTTCGACTAAATTTTCTACTAACTGTCAATCAAAACAACTGGAAATAAAGAAGTTTCTACACTATCGATCACCTGGTTGTGTTGAACCGGAGCATATGAATCAGCAGGGAATGTAGTGGATGACATTCCACTGAATGGTTCTTCGACATTAATTTGCTCGTTCGGCCAGCACATCTTCCCTTTCTTTTTCTCTTGAAGTGCTTTATCAAGCGTTTCCAACCATTCCAACTCTTTGATTCTCCCCTCATTTTCCTCATCCGCTGAAGCTGCAAGATGGTTCCTTGACGACGAACATCCGGATTCTCTCGAATCGATCTTAGTTAGACAAGTAGACGCTGGAGGGGAGATAGATTGCTCCTTATTAATTATTTGATCCCTCTGTTCTGTAGTATTATCAAGTGAAGTATTTTTTTCGGAGTTATTGACAGCATTAGCTATCTTATTTCTCAATTCATTCTCTCTAGTGCTATTTAAATGACTTTCTCCATGCACTAAATTGGGTTCTTTATTGACATCAGATGCAGCCGCCACAAGATTTTCAACACTTTTTGAGGGACGAGATTGTTGGAGAGGTGATTCTTCACTTAAGTCTTCATCTCTGTATGTCAAACAAAAAGGCATGTCATGAATCTAGTCGTACAATAATAAAGGAAACTACTCTAAAGTCGAGTAAAACTTACTTTTTTGGTTCGAGCGGGCATTCAGCAGGAACGGATCCAAGTTGGGCGTCTTTGCCGATGTTAACCGACTGTACAGGAATTTTCACAGCAGAAAATTTCTTCGGTTAGCTCCAAATGCTCTTTACGAGGGAAAAATTAAATAATTTCCAAAATACAAAATTAGGAGCTAAATGAAAAACAAACTTCATGCGTTGGACTAAAGAAAGGAAAACGGGGGCAAAAATGACAGACAAGGTCAAGCACAAAGCAATAATAATGGTTATTAAAAATGAGAGGACAAGCCACCTGCTATAATTACTTGTTCCTAAAGCTATATTGGTAAATAGAGTAAAAACAAGGCACTTAAAATGGTGAGTTTGACCGGGATAACAGCAACACATACAAGTGTCCTAGGTAATAAAATGTTAAGCGAAAAAAATATATATATTCCAAATAATTGCACTGATAGAGTCGATGCTAAAATTCGAGAATTTTGGATGACAAGAAAAATTGGAAAGAGAAAGAAGGGCAGTTTAAAGAATAGAGGTCAAAGAGGAAACTCAGAAAATGGTATGAATTACAATAAAAAGCTGAAGAGGCTCTAATGAGGAAAGGAACACAACTTGTGCCCGATAAATCTTGGAAAGTCATCATGGACTAGGAGTTTTGATGAAGAAACAACAGGTGATAGAGTAAAAATATAAATTGCAAAATTCAAATGCAAATACTAAACTCCAAAGCGTCAATATTAAACATTAGAAGAAATGAAATTCATGTAGCTATATTTACTATTTTAAAAAATCAAGAGGTGTTCGAAAAAATAAAAAACATTTCCTACATAATGTACAAATATGGAAATACTAAATGAGCTAAGTTAACTCCTTGAAGGGTTATAGGTTATCATCCAGGAATATTTTAATATCGTATGGCAAATGCACGTGATTCATTTTTTTACAAAGCCTTCTATTAACGAGCTTATTTCATATCCTTCTCAAATTTCCCACTGTTTAACCATTCTTGATTAGTTCATTATTTGAATATTAGCATACTTTAACAAAGATCTTCCAAACCAAAAACTCTCTTCAGTCACAGATGATTGAGATACACTCCAAGGTGCATGTCCAACTACCGCCTCCTTGTCTACCCAAATCAATTGATTCAATACGACAAACTTACATCAAAGGCTCCAAAGGCTCTTTGTGCCTTTTTGAGCCTTGTGCCTTTTAAAACACTGCCATCAATGCATGTTAACTAAACGCGTGGAAGATAAACCCGAATATGATTCATCGATCCACAAGATACCTTGTCTTTTTTGGCGGACAGCCAATTAAGCAGAGACTTCATTCTCAGTTAAGACAGCACGGATCCTAGATATTGCTAAAAAGCACTTGTAGTTCATCTTTCTTAAAATGCCAAACCTCATTTACGAATGGTCTATATATACGCCAAACTACATGCCGACAAAAGGAAATATTGTTAGAAACGACAAGTTTTATTTTTGCGCTGCCCAATAACTGTCATAAGTTTCTGAAGTATCCTCGAAATCTAAAGATTGTCTTATTTGACTGAATCATTTACACCCAATCTTCTTCTCGGTCAATTCCTAGTAATGTGGAGCCAATGCATGTGAGGGACAGCCATATTTACTAGTTTGACAAGTTTTAAGAATCTCTCATCAAAATGAACTAAATACTCCTGGATGATACATAGGTTGATGAGAAAACATAATATACTACAGGAATGAGCACATTGTCATCAAGGTCCATAGATACTAAATAAGGAAGTTATTCAACACAGCCAATTTAACGTCCACTGCTCTTCTTCTCATAATTGTGTATTTGTTACAAAACGTGCGATCATACAATTTTGTTATTTCTAGTCTGAAAATGCTTCACACAAGTTGAACGGCAAAGTTGCCAAGGGCATACTACATGCACAGAAAGATAACGTGAATGACTAAAATGACCTATTGAAGCCAATTTCTGCTTTTGAAGCTAGAAGCTTATTTCAGCTTCGCCCTACGGCAAGAGATCTAGAACTATTGTTTGTCAAATGCTCCAATGCTGCCACTAGCAGTTAAAACATGTCCCAGAAGCCAGAGCGAAAATGTAGTTAGTCGAATTTCTTACATAAGAAACAGAATTTGTGACAATAACAGTAAATTGGATATATTTCGCAAGGGTACTAGCAGTACAAACAATCAATCTAAAGAATCAAATCAAGACTTTTCAATTCAGCAACCATGGAAAGAAAAAACTACAACTTCATTATGCAAGGAAAGCGATGAATTCGTAGGACTGCGCAGCTTACCGAATTATCCTCTTTCAGATGTTCAATGTGGGTTTCAGTTTCCGCATTTAGCCTCGCTCTCTTCGGAGATACTCCAATTGGAGACTTGGAAGATGAATCAACTGGTAAAGAACTTAATGGACGGGCTTGCGACGAGAAGCGCTTCCGCTTGTACGTCAAAATCACCTTATTGCTCATCTTTCTTTATAAATATCTCAATCCTCTCTATATTTGCATCAACTTCAAAAAAGAACCTCCCTACATGTAATGCCTCTAAACACATTAGATTTTTGAAGTCGAATCTAATCGAAAATAGAGATCCATAAAGTTTGCATTAAGATTTCAGAAATTATGATAAATAGAGCTAATTAATGATAAAATTCTCAACTTCACAAGTTAATAAGAACACATACAAAATCCAAACTAATGCTTCTCCAATATCTACTCCAAATTAGGGTTCCATCATCATCAAGCAAGTAATTTCCTCTAGATTATTCCACAAATCCCCACTACTTTACACCAAACCCATCACTAAATCTAATCATACACAGGTCAATCCAATCAAATAGAGCAAAAATAACCCTACTTACAATCCGAAAAAGAGCAAAAAAACCTCAAATTCAAAGCTCAAAACCAGCATTCAAACATAGAACAACAGTATTATGAATCACTAATAGCTAAAAAAGCAACTCATTTCTCTTCCCATTCCAAATTTTTCCACCAAACCCTAAAAACCTCGCGAACAAGCACAAATTGTAACCAAAATTGCATGAGAAGCTACAATCGCCTCCCCATTAATCGAATTGGAGAGAAATTACTACAAACTGGATCAAAATAACGGAATTAAACTAAGAGAATTGAGTAGTGAGTACCCTAATTCCTCCAATTTTGAGAAAAATTGAGGGGAAAAAAGGGGCAAATTTGGGGGGAAATAGTTTTGTTTCTTTTCTCTCTCTCCTCTGGAGCCTCTGGAGCGAGACAAACGCTTTCGCTGCTTCCTTTTTTTCTCTTTTTCTTTTCTTTTTCTTTTTCCGGGGGAAATAAAAGCTCTTTTACATATATACCCCCGGGTGTTTCCCTAGAGAAAAACTATTCCCTGCACACGGTGTATGATTATATCTCATACACCCAATTCCCTATCAAATATCCAATAATAATTTATTCTGTATTAAAAAATATATATATCAGATATATTCATACAAAGTTTAATTTTTTTTATTTATTTTTTCAAAAATTTTAAATTATTCATATATGTCCCTCTAGTTTGTTATCGTTAGTTTATTATTTATTTTTTAATAGAAAATAAATAAATATATTCCTCTAAAAGTTTCAACGATTAAAAATATACATATATTTAAATATAATATCTGAAACTGGTAAAAAAATAAATTTATCTCACCCAGTTAAAAATTTTAATCTATAGTTAATTATATTTTTTTAAAATGGATATTGACGGTAAAAAGTAAAACATGCATGAACAATTTAATACTTTTGAATATATAAATATAAAAAATTAAATTTTTTAGAAATATATTTGCTATTTGATATATTTGTAGAAAATATAAAATTAATCCTAAAAAAAAATTAGCATTTATAATTTGGTAAAATTTTATCATTTTCAGAAAAAAGTTTTATCTGAATTTTTTTTTTTTTTCAATTTTTTGTTCGTTTAGTTCGAAAAAAAAAAATAGTAATTTTGAAAAGCATTTTTTTTTCAAATTTTATGGCAAGCCATTATTTTTTTTTTAAAAAAAAAAAGTCTAGAAAATAAAAATACTAGTTTTCTATAAAATTTTTAAAAAAACTTTTCCAAAATACTAATTTTTCTTAGAACAAAACAGACAAAAAAATTTAAAAAGAATATTTTACATGAAATTTTTTTAAAAAAAATATTTTTTTATATATAATAAATTATTTTATAAGTAAAATATACTATTTTATCAAATTCTAAATTTCAAATTTTTTTGAAAAAAAAAAAAAATCAAACGTCATATAGCCGTAATCATACTAGAAATACGTCGTACCGAATAGAATATATTAGCATCATACATCTAAATATGAAATAAAATTTTATATATAGACTATTTACATAACTTATACTGCATCAATTAAATTTTTATTTTTAAATAATTGTATATAATTTTTCTGTAAATATATTAAATAGCAAATATATTTCTACAAAATTTAAGTTATCAAATATATTCCGCCAAACGTCCTTCCGTCTGCAAATATTTTTTTTCGTTAATAAAATTAAAATAATCATGAGTTAAAAGAGATAACCATAAATAACTAAAAGATAAATAGATCTTTTTTACTTCTTATATATATAATTTATATTTTAATATTAATTTTTATTATTGTTTTCATATTTTTATTTTTATGGCGATGGCGGGACTCGGCAAAAGTGAAATACGCCACACATGCCACGGTGAATTAATCACCTAAGGCTGTGTTTTCGTGAAATAATGTTCAAAAAAATAAATATTTTTATTCTTAGAATAATTTATTATTCTAGGATATATATATATATATATATATATATATATATATATATATATATATATATATATATATATATATATATATGTTTGGCTTGATATTTGTTTATTTTTCTTAGGATAACCAAAATCATGTTTGGTAATTTTACGAAGAATAATGAATTATAGTATAAAAATTTGATTAATTTTTTTAAAAATATTAAAATTATTCTTATCTATATCTTTTATATATATAATATTTAATATATGTACAATAATACATATAAAAATAATATATATTTTTAATGTAAAATAATTAAAATATTATATGTAATGCTATTACTTTATTTATTTTTAATAAACTAATTATTATATGAGAATAATCCTATTTTTCTGAAATAGTGGAATCTAAATTATTCTAGAATTATCCAGAATAATTCGGTTTGACCGGAATAGTTATTATTGTTATTTTTTTATACCGTTTGTCAGAATAGCGTGAATAATTTTTATTATTTCCGATTTATTCCGAGATCAAACGAAACCTTAAGTTTTATACAATTTTTTTTTTATAAATTATTAATTTTATAAAGATCTGTATGAAATTAATCCTTAGAGTAATTTAAGAAGATAGATGAGTGTGGTGCATGGAGCATTCTAATAATACATACACCCGGTCCATCTCTGCCTCGGAGGGATGCGTTGGGAAATCAGGGGCATTTTGGTAATTTCGCGCAGTTGTTTCGTCCGAGGCCTCTCGCCCGGTGGGACGCTTTCGCTTTGGTGGATGTGCGCGGCTCGCAGCGCCGGTGTCCCCCTTCGGGGCCGAAGATCCCCTTCCGTGTAACGCCCCCGTGTGGGGCCCACTCGGACGAGGTATGTGGTGGGGGTGGGGGTGATAGGCACGTGCCCCGGGCACGTGTGCGTAGCGCTGACGTGGACAACAGGTCCCCTATCCCCTCCTCTTCGTGGGGGCCGCAGCATGACACGTAAGCAGAGGCGGGTCCCCACATAAAACACGTGACACGTGGGCCCCACCACAGGACACGTAAGCGGGGGGCCCGAATCACGTGACCGAAGTTTCCATACCAACTCCTTAAATATTTTATTTATTTATTTATTTATTTATTTATTTATTTATTAATAATTGTTATCAATGTATGTGGAACTGTCGAAGTGGGATAATGTAGTTGAAGTTCCAAACCGTCAATTTGTCCACGGGTATTTACTTACCGAAAAAATTAAGTGTACATTTTAAAAGAGATATACATTTTACATTTCATTTATTTAAGGATAGAGTAAATTTTATTCATTACTTTAAATGATGAATAAAAAAATCTTCCATCCTTCGATCAATGGGGGTGTAATATGTACACCTATTTATGGATGTATAGGTAGCATTCCTTCTTATGTATTATTCATTCGTAAATTTTATCCGGATGGATATTATTTTTTTTTATTTAAAAAAATTAATAAATAAAATCTTGCAGGTGTGTGAATGAATATAAATAAAAATATTAAATATTTAAAAATTTACGAATAAATTTTATTCCTGTTTACGTAACCCGCGAGTAAATTTTATTCCTGTTTACGTAACCCGCGAGTACAATAACTTATATGTGGGTAGGTATAAATAAAGATATTGACTATCCATTCATTTGTCAGGTCTAGTTAGAATAATGGGGCAATTTTTTATATACCCTATAATTTTTTTTGTTTTTAAATTTATCCCTCTTAGAAGGTTAATATTAAAACTACCCTTCTTACGTTTCAACTTCTGTCTAAAATACTCCTGAAGTTAAACTCTGTTAGTGTACCGTTTGGAGCTGCCGTTATCTGTGTAAAATTATTATTTTGTCCTTTCAAATATACCTTCTACCATAACCAACTTTTCTTATGTAACCTTAACATTTTCAATAGTTTTAATAGATATGGACAAAATAGGTATATCTGATAGTTTTCAACTCCGATTATTATTTAACTCTAGTTTAACCCCAGTTAACTTAACAAAGGGAAACGGTAGGAGTATTTTTAATAACGGTGGAACGTATGAAGGGTATATTGGAAAGAAAAAAATAAGATGGGTAAATAAGATATTTCTTCAGATTTCAGGGATACACAGTCAATTATCTCTAGAATAATATATTAATAGTTAAAAATTATTGATACAAAAGAAAAAAAAAATTATAATAAAAAGATAGTTTTATCTTTTAAATTTGTTTGAAAGTTTTATCATATATCAAAATAAAAATTTAATATAGTGTCAATACATATTTTGATAGATTTTCGCTTTACGAAGCGGATGAATCACAAACGAGGTTCCGGCATAGTCACGTACATGCTCGGCCTCTCCACAAACGAGATTTCGGCATAGCTACGTACGTACTCGGCCTCTCCACGTATTCATACAGAATCAATACATATCCTGATAGATCTCTTCACGTATTCAACCGAAATCAATATATATCCTGATAGATCGATCTCTCTATGTATTCATACGAATCAATACATATCCTTGATAGACCTGCTTCTTACGAATCGCAAACCAACTGGACAATTCTAGCAGTTCCATCATGATCCATAAGTTGATGAAGAGCTGGTCTTATATGAATACATATCAAAAACCTACACATCTAATAACCATCTAATCTAAATACTTAATGTGCATATATATGCATGGCACCTTAATTAACATGATTTTTTTTAAAAAAAATCTCATCCGCGCGCATATATATATATATATATATATATATATATATATATATATATATTATATATATATATATATATATATATATATATATATATATATATATATATATAGAGAGAGAGAGAGAGAGAGTGCGGCTACTATACTATTAATAGTATCAAGTTATTGGTACTATCAAGTTTTCTACTCTTTGATCATTTTCATCCGTTAGATTTTAATTATTATTTCTCTAACCACCTATTAAACCCAAGAGATCCACTATCATCTTAACTATACATTTTTGAATTCAAAGATTAAAAACTTAATAGCACAAATGATTGTATACTATTAATAGTATTCCAGTCTATCTCTCTCTCTCTCTCTATATATATATATATATATATATATATATATATATATATATATATATATATATATATATACAAAGAGAGAGAGAGAGTCCGGTTACTATACCATCGATAGCACCAAGCATTTTATGCTATTAAGCTTTCTACCCTTAGATCAATCTCTTTAATTATTTTTACCCGTTAGATTTTACTATTTTTCCAACCACTATTAAATCCAAAAAACTCACTATCATCTAAACCACACATCTTTTAATCTAAGGGTTAAAAATTTAATAGTACCAATAACCTAGTGCTATTAATAGTATTCAAACCAAGCTTATATATATATATATATATATATATATATATATATATATATATATATATATATATATATATATATATATATATATATATATATATATATGTATATATATATATAGAGAGAGAGAGAGAGAGCCCAGCTGAAATACTATTAATAGTACCAAATAATTTGTGTTATCAAGTTTTCAGCCGTTGGATGAAAAGATGTGCGGTTGGAATTATAGTGGTCCTCTAAAATTTTTACTATTCAATCAACCACCCACTAAACCCTAGAGCCTCGTTTGGTAACGAGAACTAGGGGGATAACGAGAACTAGGGGGATAATGGCTTATCCCCCTAGTTATACCCAAACGCAATTAAGTAGGGGTGGGAACAGCTGTTCTCGTCTTTCTGGAATAAGCTGGTATAAGACTGGAATTACTATTCCAGTATTTTACTGGAACAAGGCTTGTTCCCATTTGAGAATAAGCTTAATTAAATTAATATAATTTTAATTATTGTTTTAACTATTTAATTAATCCAATATTTTAATTAATTTAATTATTTTATTAACTAATTATTTAAGTATTTAGATAATTAACTAATTATTTAAGATAATTAAAATTAAAATTTTTAACATTTTTAAATTTTTAAATTTTAAATTTTAAATTTTAAATTTTATAGCTTTTAAAATTTTTAACTTTAATTTTTAATAAATTTATCAAATAATTTTAATAAATTATATGATAAATTTTTTTAATAATTTTTGTTATATATAAGTAAAATATAAATTTTAATAATTTTTTTAATAAATATTTTAAATTAAATATTTAAAATCATATCAGTAAAATTTTAATCATAAATTAAAATTTTAGTCCTCTTTATTCTTCTTATTCCTCTTTAACTTATCAAACACAATTTTCTTTATACCCGGTATAACTCTTAAACCCAACCAAACAGAAATTTACACTAGTTCCTGCTAATACCATAACTTATACCTATTCCCGGTATAACTAAATTTTTTTTATTTCCGAACCAAACGCAGCCTAAAAGTATATAAGCTCTAATATATATATATGGAAAATACTTTTTATACACCCCAAGTGAGGTGTACATCTTACATCCCACCCATTCAAGGGTGGGGTGAATTTCACCGGTCACTTCGAAATGGCCAATAAATTAGTTCCCATCTTTGAATGGGTGGTGTGTGATGCACATCCCATCTGGGGTGTACAAGTAGCATTCATTAGATTTTTTTTATAGAAAATGCTATGTGTACACCCGTAAGGGGTGTACATCTCACACCCCCACCCATTTAAGGGTGGGGGTGTGATGATGGGTCACTTGATGTGACCCGTAAAAAATATCGCCACTATTAAAATGGTGGAGATGTATGATGTACATCCCTTCGGGGTGTAAATGTAGCATTACTCTTTTTTTATTGCCCTATGATTGCCCTATGATTATTATTATTTTAAAAAGTGTCTGCTTTATTGCCTCGCACAGCGAGATTTCCACTTCTGTCTTTGAGGTTTGCAGAAATGGAGGGGACGAATGGCAGCACTCCTCGATCGGAAGCCGTTGCTGCCGCCGCCGACTGGAGGGCGCAGCTTCTACCGGCGGCCCGGCAGAGGATCATCGACAAGATGTCAGTCTGCCCCTTCTTTTTTCCTTTAAGCAGAATTTCTACAGATCAGAAGATCAGAGTTCATCACTTGGTTGGGATTAGGATCGCAATATTAAATTACATAAAATTAGTGTTTAAAAATTAGAAAAATCGTAGGTCATATTAGATGTCGTAGCCATTTCTTTAATTTTATTTTTCTATGTCGACTCATAATTTTTTTCGAGTCAGTCATTAAATTACTCGAATCAAATTAAATTGAAATAGTAGTAAATTTCAAAATTTCAGTAAGTTTTTTTTGATAATTCGCAGTTATATAAAAGTCGAATAGCTTGAATACTTCTAAACTTGTGCAAAGTATTCAAAAAAAAAGAAAAGAATATGAATAAGCATGGATCATTGATGTGTTATGATATCCAATGCTGCAGATCATGGATCAGTAGTTTGCAAGTTGTGCAGTTTGGTATTTGACTTCATTTTGATGTAAACTAAATCAATTGATTTCTATCTTTGTACCTACAGACTGGATACTCTACTTAGGCACCTTCCGATATCCGTTCCGGAGGGCATTGCTGAACTTCGTAAAATTGCCGCGCGATTTGAGGAGAAGATGTATGATGGAGCTACTAGCCAGGTACTAATACCATACACCATTTCGCCGCACACTAGAGTTACATAATAGGTAGGGTGGCAATTCTCGACATGACACAGCTTAATCTGGTGCGACCTGAAACGGAGTTAACGGACTTGGGTTTATCCTCAATAGGCTTTAGCTGGAACAAGGTCGATTATACATCGTATCTAGAATAATGACATATTGAGATACAATTCTACAACATGTACGAAAGAAAATATATGTCGTATCTTTGGTATCTTCTGTGTTCTTTTACCTGCTATGCAGCTTGTTAGACTATAAGTTACTCATTTTTCCGACTCTCTGACATCTCAGGGTGATTATTTGAAGAAAATTTCACAGAAAATTCTCTCTATGGAGTCAAAGAGCGGACAAGCTCCTGCAGGTAGTACCAGAGTGGCCAACATATCTCATGTGTATCAAGTTCCCCTTTACCCTCAATGCACCTGAAATAGTTTGACATTATGCGTTTTTGATTGCTCATTTGACTTGTTATAAGTTTGATTACTCTAGAAACCATGAAGGTTCTGGAAACTAGTAGGTGTCTAGAGGAGAGTTCAGTTATTAGTGCTTCTTCGTACAGTTCTACTTAAAATTTCTCTTCTACGTAAGCTCCGATCGGACCGAATAGACCCTGTAGTTATGATGTCTTTGGTTGATTTACCTGAGGCTAATTAATGCTTGCTTGCATGGGGGGTGCTCAGGAATGATTTGGTGGAGGTCTTTCACAAGCTGCACTGTGGTCGATTGGAGATGCTAGAAATCAACCGAGGTTGGATTTGCCTCATTCCGAAAAGAGCGGGGGCCACGGACCTGCGGGAGTTTCGACCAATCTGTTTGGTTAATGGATTGACCAAAATTGTTTCGAAGGTGTTGGCGGCTAGATTGCAAAGGTTCATGGAGGAGCTCATTAATCCATTCCAGACGGCTTTCATCAAAGGGCGTTCGATTCTGGATAATTTCTACACGGCGCACATGCTGTCTCACCATCTCCTTTCCTCTCGCCAGCAAGCGGTTCTATTCAAGATCGACTTTGAACGCGCTTTCGATCATGTCAACTGGTCTTTCCTGCTTGAACTCCTGAGTGCGAGAGGTTTCGGGGATAGATGGATTTCCTGGATAAAGACGATGCTGCAATCGACTTCGAATGTGGTTTTACTCAACGGAATCCCGGGTGCTTTCTTTCACTGCAAGCGAGGGGTACGCCAGGGAGACCCCCTTTCCCCTTTACTTTTCATCCTTTGTATCGATGTCTTATATAGGATGCTCCATGAGGCGGTCTCTAATTCGTTGTTGCCGTCGGTTGGAGTTGGCGACATCGGCATACACATGTTACAATTCGCTGACGATCTTCTCCTCTTCTTCGACGGCAGTTTGAAGTCGGCTGAGGTCATTAAGATCGTTCTTGAAGCTTTCTCGGCGGCCTCGGGTCTCCGGATCAACTTTACCAAAAGTCGCATTATCCCGGTTCATTTGGAGACGGGCCAGGCCAACAGTATTGCTACTTTCTTCGGTTGCTCCACCGAAGGGTTCCCGTTCACATATCTGGGTCTCCCCCTGTCCCCGAAAGCGTTGCGAAAAGTGGACTTCCTCCCGCTCATCGAAAAGATCGGTAAATGTTTGGCGGGATGGAAAGGTCGGCTGCTCTCTAGAGCGGGACGGTTAGTTCTCATCAATTCGGTCCTCTCTAGCGTTCCTACCTTTTTCTGTTCGGCTTTCAGGATACCGAGCTGGGTGCTTAACGCTATCGACAGAATCCGGCGGGGCTTTCTCTGGAAAGGCGAGGCCTCTGTTAGCGGGTTTCACTGCCAGGTCAACTGGAACCAGGTGTGCCGCCCGAAAGGGGTAGGTGGTCTTGGGATTCGTAACCTCCGAGCGGCGAACTCGGCACTTCTCATGAAGGCCCTGTGGAACTTTCACAAAGCCAAAAAACTACCTTGGGTGCGGATTGTGCACCACAAGCACTACAGACGCAGATTGCCTTACGCTGACGGCGCTATCCCATCGAAGTGCGCGCCACTGTGGAAGGGAATCCTCAGCACCTCGGGCCCTTTCTTTGCCTCGGTCTCAACCAAGCTCGGGGACGGAGCGTCCACTCCTTTCTGGCACGCGAGATGGGCGGGAGACAAAATGCTGCACACTTGCTTCCCGACTCTGTTCAAGTTCGCGTCGCACAGGCACTCCTCGGTGAAGCGGTGGATGCAACGTTTTGCCTCCAGGGACAACTTCAGCTTCAGCAATCTTCCGGCGAACGACCAAGTGGGTCTTCGCGAACTGTCTTCTTTCTCCAGAATTATTCGGAGCAACGCGCCGAGCACTGCCAAGGATGAGTTGGTATGGCGTTGGAATGTTAAAGGAAGCTACAGTGCGCGCAGTGCATACAGTTTTTTGGTCTTTGATGGAATTGACGACTGTCGTATCCCTCATCTTTGGAGAATCAAGGTATCCCCCCGTACTAAAATTTTCCTTTGGTTGGCTGCAAGAAACAGGTTGTCGACAGCTGATCGGTTGAGCAAGAAAGGGTGGCAAGGACCGTCCATCTGCGTCTGCTGCTGCAGCGACGGCGAGAATCAGGAGCATCTGTTCTTCCGCTGCAGCTTCGCGTGCAAGGTCTGGAGGAGGACTCTCCAGGGCAATCAGCTTCTCCTGACCACACTGCTGCAAGATCCTGGGGATTTAGCCTCAAGGTGGCTGAGGACCTTACCGCTAGCTAACCGTAATGAGCAGGATCACCTCAACGTGCGCTTCGCAGCCACATGCTGGGTATTGTGGTCGGAGCGTAATCATAGGATCTTCGACAACCAGACCACTAGTACGGGTGAGTGTGGTAGGCGCATCGACAACACTGTGACACAGTGGAGCGGGGCGCTGAGGGGGTAGCCATTTGGGTTCGGCTCTTTTTCAGTTCTAGCGGACCCCCGGAGCCTGGATTCTAGGGGGGGGGGAAGACGACGCGGCGACTGCCAAAGCAGTGATGCCTTTAACTGCTGTTGCTGGCGTTGGCTCGCTTATCAGATCAGCACTCTCACAGCAACATCGGTTTTCAGCGCCTACACGAAGCACGCCTCTCACTCTTTGTTATGGCGCTCTAGCACTTGGCCGATAATAGGGATCTGTCAAGTTGTTGGGGGAGCAAAAGGATTATATTCAGACATGCTTGCTATGATACGGGGCGACGAGGACTGTAAAAGACACCATTCAACTGTTGAAGATCTTAGAGAAAAATTAAGGCCGAGTACATGATTTGCTTAATTAGAAAGCAACTGGGCAACATTGTCTGCGGTGGTGGACTTAAAGGTGTTGTTTTTAGTTTTTAGGGTGCCGTGTTTCGGCTGCCTTTGTCGTTGTTGTCGATGCTGGTATTGTTGATCAGGTCTTATAAGGGTGGGAATGTCGGTGTACGTTTTCTCTGTTTTGGGTTCAACCCCTCACTTGCGAGGGGGGGCCTTACCAGTTACTTATGTAACTCCTCTCCAAATAGGGTTTAACCCTGTTTAATCAAAAAAATTAATGCTTGCACTTACGAGTTAGACAACTTTATCGATTTCCAAATTGTTTCCTGCTCGCGCACAACGATGCCTTAATGCGGATTGAACAAACGCAAAAAAGCTAATGCTTTGTTATTGAAGTTGGTGGTTAAATGTAAATTTTGTTTCTCTTTCTTGTTTTATCTTGCTTTTTGGTTCTTTTATGCTATATGTAGAATCCTTATATATAATGATGTTCTCATGTGATATTTGCCGAAGTTGCAAGTTATGGAAGTATTTTACAAGAGTTACATTGTAATTTTTTCATTAGACTCTTTTTTTTATTGGCCTATGATTATTATTATTATTTTTTTTAAAGAAAACAAAGTGTCTGCTTTATTGACTCCGACAGCGAAATTCCCACTTCTGTCTTTGAGGTTTGCAGAAATGGAGGGGACGGATGGCAGCACTCCTCGATCGGAAGCCATTGCTGCCGCCGCCGACTGGAGGGCGCAGCTCCTGCCGGCGGCCCGGCAGAGGATCATCAACAAGATGTCAGTCTGCCCCTTCTTTTTTCCTTTAAGCAGAATTTCTACATAAAACGGTGGAGGAAATGACAGATCAGAAGATCAGAGTTCATCACTTGGTTGGGATTAGGATCGCAATATTAAATTACATAAAATCAGTGTTTAAAAATTAGAAAAATCGTAGGTCCTATTAGATGTCGTAGCCATTTCTTTAATTTTATTTTTCTATGTCGACTAATTTTTTTCGAGTCAGTCATTAAATTACTCGAATCAAATTAAATTGAAATAGTAGTAAATTTCAAAATTTCAGCAAGTTTTTCTTGATAATTCACAGTTATATAAAAGTCAAATAGCTCGAATACTTCTAAACTTGTGCAAAGTATTCAAAAAAAAAGAAGAATATGAATAAGCATGGATCATTGATGTGTTATGATATCCAAAGCTGCAGATCATGGATCAGTAGTTTGCAAATTGTGCAGTTTGGTATTTGACTTCATTTTGATGTAAACTAAATCAATTGATTTCTATCTTTGTACGTACAGACTGGCTACTCTACTTAGGCACCTACCGATATCCGTTCCGGAGGGCATTGCTGAACTTCGTAAAATTGCCGCGCAATTTGAGGAGAAGATGTATGATGGAGCTACTAGCCAGGTACTAATACCATACACCATTTCGCCGCACACTAGAGTTACATAATAGGTAGGGTGGCAATTCTCGACATGACACAGCTTAATCTGGCGTGACCTGAAACGAAGTTAACGGACTTGGGTTTAGCCTAAATAGGCTTAGCTGGAACAAGGTCGATTCGTTTAACTGTCCGTCTACTTAACCCGCCTAAATAGGTTTCGGTTGATTTGGGTTTACTCTATTAGGACGTGCGTTATACATCGTATCGTTAATGAAAGCTTTAGAACCGGAAGCAAATGAATCAACTAGGAACAATCTAGAATAATGACATATATCGAGATACAATTCTACAACATGTACGAAAGAAAATACACGTCGTATCTTTGGTATCTTCTGTGTTCTTTTACCTGCTATGCAGCTTGTTAGACTATAAGTTACTCATTTTTCCGACTCTCTGACATCTCAGGGTGATTATTTGAAGAAAATTTCACTGAAAATACTCTCTATGGAGGCAAAGAGCAGGCGAGCTCCTGCAGGTAGTACCAGAGTGGCCAACATATCTCATGTGTATCAAGTTCCCCTTTACCCTCAATGCACCTGAAATAGTTTGACATTATGCGTTTTTGATTGCTCATTTGACTTGTTATAAGTTTGATTACTCTAGAAACCATGAAGGTTCTGAAAACTAGTAGGTGTCTAGAGGAGAGTTCAGTTATTAGTGCTTCTTCGTACAGTTCTACTTAAAATTTGCTCTTCTACGTAAGCTCCGATTGGACCGAATAGACCCTGTAGTTATAATGTCTTTGGTTGATTTACCTGAGGCTAATTAATGCTTGCACTTACGAGTTAGACAACTTTGTCGATTTCCAAATTGTTTCCTGCTCGCGCACAACGATGCCTTAATGCGGATTGAACAAACGCAAAAAAACTAATGCTTTGTTATTGAAGTTGGTTAAATGTAAATTTTGTTTCTCTTTCTTGTTTTATCTTGCTTTTTGGTTCTTTTATGCTATATATAGAATCCTTATATATAATGATGTTCTCATGTGATATTTGCCCAAGTTGCAAGTTATGGAAGTATTTTACAAGAGTTACGTTGTAAATTTATGGCATGTGTATGTTATGTTGTTTGGATACGAGCAAATTTTGAAGCTTTGTTTCTAAACATGCATGAAATCATGTTAATTTTTTAGACATGTCATGTTAGTTTATTAGCTAACTGAGTTAGTGCAGCTCATAGATATCTTTACGATTTATTGCTGCAGATTTGATCGGCAAGCTTCAGAATCTGAACCTGGAAAGTGAGATTGAAGAGGATCAGAAGCATTAGAATATATTGTCCTGATAACTATATGCTGGTGAAAGTTTCTGCATGAAGTTCGAACTACTTAAGATGTTTTATGGAAAATTTTGACTTAATAAAGACTTGAAAGTAATGGGATTCTTGGTTTCGGATTAGAAGTGCTTGGTCTGTATCTTTTAAGTAAATCCTTGCAGGTTTGAGATTATGTCTCTGAGTTGTGGGCATGTTTTTCATTTCCTTTGTTCCTTTTATGCATTCTTTTTTCCGGTTTCGCTCTTCGCCTTCGAGATTTGTCTCACATAATCTGCTATATTTCTTGCATATCCTTCAGAAATTCTTAAAATTTGATAGTACAAATTAGAAACCCTTTTTTTTTTTTTTTTTTTAATCCAAATTTGATAGCCCCTTAGAAGCATATTTCTATCTGCTTTTATCTCAGCTTTTTTTTGCTTAATAATGTTAGATGCCCAGGTGTCTTAGTAAGTACTGATATAGTTTTTAATGTTTCACAAAAATATCCACTTACTGTACACAATCCATATCTTTTTAGTTTTGCAGTACACAGATGAAAAAACAAAAGAAATAGCAGAAGTACCAAATGAGATCAAGAGAGATCAAACATAAGCAGATCAGAGAGAGCATCCAAAGCTACTTCAGCCCACTATTACTCAACCAAAAAATGTGATCTCAAACATTACACATTACACACCCAGTTACAAGTCACAACACCACTGTCCCAAAGATAAAGCACTATAAACTTAATCCTCATAATTCAACACCACCATCGCAACCAACAATAACAACAATAATCAATCTTTTTTAGTTATAGTTATATACAACATACAACAATTTTGGGATCATGATTTGATCACTAAGTTCGAGATACTGTCGCATTTTTCCCAATTCCTCTACGCCTTGCTCGTTCAATCTTCCGTTTACGCCATTCCTCGAGAGCTGAAACACGATATATATGTTCTTCACATAGTTAGGAGAAATGAACTTGATTTCATGAATAGCACTGGAATTCATTCAATTCTTTAACGCAGAGTATGTTTGTTAAAGCTTTTGGACAGTTACGAGATAAAAAGATTTAGTCGAACCTTTCTGGCTGTTAGCATCATTTGTCGCCCTTAGATCTTTTAACCTCTTCGACAAATCAACTGCAGCAGTTAGCTTTGGAGCTTGTTGGGTCCCCGCCCCTGATTCTGTATATGCTTCTTGTTCAATTTCTTTGATCTAATCAATTGCCAGGGCAAAGGCTTTAACAAATCGCAAAGTCCGCCTTAAAACTTTTCAAAAAAAGAAAACTCTCTAAGATATGCTTCTGAACCACGACTACTACTACTATTCTACCGTAACTTACTCTTCTGATCAATTCCGAGGGCTCCATAGCACGCCGTAATGCTTCAGATTCCAATATGTACTTCACTTGCGCTGTAATAAGAAAAAGAAAACATAATGCAGGTGTTAGTATCCATTTGAAGATTTTACAAACAAATTCTGCAGTGAAAATGCAGTTCTGCAAATTTAGACAGGATACTTCGAGTCTTGATTTTTGAAGAGATTTTTGTCCATTCTACTTTTTGACTTTGGTTTTCGTAGGTAGAGAAAGAACAAATTAAACATCTAGAGGGCTCATCAAATTACTAAATGTTTGTGATATTACCAATAATTCACAATCCAATGGCATAAAATTGTTTTGCTCACAATAATAACTAAACAATCCATAACATGTGATTCTCTATATATACTTCCAATGAAAACAAGTAGGATGAGTTAAAACACTTCCAATTAGTTCCCATTCATGCTTTATCTCATTCTCTTTCTTTTCAGATATGAACTCTAGCCCTATTTCCAATGAACGTTCAAAATTACTTGACATTCACTGCATGAATAATCAATTTATTTTAATCAATCAATTTATTAGAATTTCTGACGAGTTTTCTCAATGAATGTGCGGGAGTTAGAAAATTCATTTTTCGATAATACAATAAAATTTATTCTTTGTATACTAAATTTTACATTTTTAAACTTTACTTGGTAATTCGCAATCGAGAAAAAGTAGATAAATATCTTTTCCCCAAATACAAATACAAAAGTGAAATACAAATAATCAAAAGAAGCGTTTTTGTAATCCCCTGCGCAATTAAGCAACTGAGGAGTCTCCTCGAGAGATCAAATGGATCATTGCAAAGATCAAATTTTCAGCAGTTTAAATCCCTGAAAAATCGGGATCAAACGAGGGGGGGGGGGGGGGGGGGGGGGGGGAGCGCACCGGGATCGAGGTGGTGGTGGGGATGGGATGGGGCGAGTCCCCGCGGGGCGGCGACGCCGAAGACGAGGCCGCGGATGAGGAGCGCGGCGGCGATCGCGAGGTTGAAGAAGCACACGGCGATGGTGGCGCTCTTGAAGGAGAAGGACCTCATCATCTTCTACGCGAGGGAGGGGCCGTCCATGCAAAACCCTAATCGCCCCCTCCCCACCTTCGCTCGACCTCCAAACTCTAACCCTAACCCTAACCCTAACCCTAACCCTAACCCTAATTTCAAAACTGTAGCCTCGACGGGGAAGATCGTCGGAGTGCGGCGTCTCTAGTACTTCTAAATCTATAAACACCCCCCTAAGTTATAACTCGTTTTGAAATTGATCCCCTAATTTTTCTTTTTATTTGATTTTTACCTCCTCTATTTACTGGCTATTTGAGTAGAGAGAAAAATTATTATTAGATAAAGATGGTACTAAACAAAATTATATATATATAGAGCAACGCTACATGTACACCCCCAAAGGGGTGTACATCTTACACCCACCCATCTAAGGGTGGGGGGTCACTTCACAAATTGTGAAGTGACCCCTCACCACACCCCACCCATTGGATGGGTGGGGTGTGCGATGTACACCCCCAAATAGGATGTACAAGTAGCATTTTCCATATATATATATCCTAGGAGTGGGTGTAAGATGTACACCCTATTTGGGGTGTACATCTAGCATTTTCCATATATATATATATATATATATATATATATATATATATATATATAGAGTTGCTACCTGTACACCCCCTTGGGGGTGTACGTACATCTTACACCCCACCCCATCGTGGGGTGGGGTGAATTTCACCCGTCACAAACGGGTAAAATTCACCCCACCCCACGATGGGTGGGGTATAAGATGTACTAGTTTTTCTCTTTTAATAATGTTAAAATTTTATTTTTAAGTAGGGAAACTCTAAGTGTACACCCGTAAGGGGTGTACATCTCACACCCCCATCCATCTAAGGGTAGGGGTGTGATGATGGGTCACTTGATGTGACCTGTAAAAAATATCGCCACCCTTAAAGGGGTGGAGATGTAGGATGTACACCCCTTCAGGGTGTACATATAGTAATCATCAAGTGACCCATCATCACACCCCTACCCTTAGATGGATGGGGGTGTGAGATGTACACCCCTTACGGGTGTACACTTAGAGTTTCCCGACTTAAAAATAAAATTTTAACATTATTAAAAGAGAAAAACTAGTACATCTTACACCCCACCCCATCGTGGGGTGGGGTGAATTTTACCCGTTTGTGACGGGTGAAATTCACCCCACCCCATCGTAGGGTGGGGTGAATTTTACCCGTTTGTGACGGGTGAAATTCACCCCACCCCACGATGGGGTGGGGTGTAAGATGTACACCCCCAAGGGGGTGTACAGGTAGCAACTCTATATATATATAATGGAAAATGCTAGATGTACACCCCAAATGGGGTGTACATCTTACACCCACCCCATCTTAGGGGTGGGTGGATTCCACTCGTCACATGATGTGACGAGTGGATGAATACCCACCCCAAGATGGGGTGGGTGTAGGATGTACATCCCATTTGGGGTGTATACCTAGCACTTCTCTAAAGGGGTGGAGATGTAGGATGTACATCCCTTCAGGGTGTACATATAGCAATCCTCATACGTAGTTTTATGAGATATTTAATAATATCGGTTGTATAGGTAAATTAAATAATAATAATAATAATAATAATTTAAACTGATAAGTATTATTAAATTATTTTAAAAGTTAAGGAGGAGAGAGAGAAAAAAAAAATTCTCTCTTATAATTAAAATATAAATTTGCATAAATATTATTAAGCTATTTTTTTTTTCTCTAATTCATGCAAATGAAGCTAAATTAGAAAAAAAATTAAAACAAAAACTAGATTGAAAAAAAAAAAAAAATTACAACAAGGCTACAGGAGGCATAAACTCAAATAAAAAAAACGATAATATCAAATACTGTAGGTTATTGAATTAAAATAATGACTTATTGGGCAGGTCATTAAAATATTTTGGGTCGCTAGAATTAAGGTTTCTGAAAAAATAATTTTTACTGAATTATTTTTGATTTGGAAAATTAATTTTGGTTAAAAACTGCAGAGTGTTTGACTAAATTTAGATGAAAAGTAATTTTTATAAAATAATTTTATAAAATTATTTAGCAATTTTTTCTTTTTGTTGTTCATAAACAATAATATATTTATTGAATTTTAGTTTAAAATAATTTAAATTTTGAATTTAAATCTGCATGAAAATTTAAAATTTGATACCCTAATTTAAAATATAATTTTAAAATTTAAAACTTTAAATTTAAAATTTCAATTTTTAAATCCAAATTTAAAATTTTAATTTCAAATTTAAAAACTAAATTTGAAATTTAAAGTTTAAATCTAAAATTTTGAAATTTAAATTTTAAAATTTAAATTTTAAAATTTGAGATTTAAAATTTAAAATTTAAAATTTAAAATTTAAAATTTAAAAGTTAAAATTTAAAATTTAAAATTTAAAATTTAAAATTTAGATTTTAAATTTCATATCTCATATCTAAATTTAAAATTTAAATTTTTAAAATTTGAATATAAAATTTAAAATTTAAATTTGAATTTGAATTTAACATTTGAATCTAAAATAAAAAACAAAATAAAAAAAATTGAGTCCAAAATTAGAATTAAATTATAAGAAGTAGCTTTTAGTTGCTTCTGATTTTATGTCTAAAAGTTCAGAAAACTGATTCTAAAAATTAAAATCATATTTTAAGAACGAAATTATCAAACGTTATGTTGAGCCAAAAATCACTTTTGGAACCAAAATTACTTTTAAAAAATTAGGCCAAACACCCAATTTATATAAGACTTGGTTAAAATTTTTAATATAGTTATTATTATTATATATAAAAATAATTATTTTTGAGATGGTAAATAATTTATCATGTTTTAAATTTTATTAAAAATGGTAAATAATTTTATGTCTTTCAATTATTCTTCTATTCTAGCAAGCACTGTGCTGAACAAAATAAAATTATTTAACTAAATAAAATCATCATTTAACAAATTATAATTATCATCGAGTCCTTACAATTTGTCAAAAAAAAAAAAAAAAAAAAAGGGAACAAAGGAAAATGAAAAACAAGTTTAGTAACATAATCATCTTAAGTTCAAGTCTTTATTAAGTTAATATTTTCCATAAAACATCTTAAGTTGGAACTGAACTTGGTTCAGAAACATTCACCAGCATATAATTATCAGGAAAATATATTCTAATGCTTCTGATCCTCTTCAATCTTACTTTCCAGGTTCAGATTCTGGAGCTTGCCGATCAAATCTGCAGAATCTGCAGCAATAAATCGTAAAAATAAACATGATTTCATGCATGTTTAGAAACAAAGCTTCAAAATTTGCTCATATCCAAACAAAATAACACACACATGCCATAAATTTACAATGTAACTCTTGTAAAATGCTTCCCGGTGCGCTCCCCCCCCCCTCGTTTGATCCCGATTTTTCAGGGATTTAAACTGCTGAAAATTTGATCTTTGCGATGATCCATTTGATCTCCCGAGGAGACTCCTCAGTTGCTTAATTGCGCAGGGGATTACAAAAACGCTTCTTTTGATTATTTGTATTGCAGTTTTGTATTTGTATTTGGGGAAAAGATATTTATCTACTTTTTCTCGATTACCAATTACCAAGTAAAGTTTAAAAATGTAAAATTTAGTATACAAAGAATAAGTTTTATTGCATTATCGAAAAATGAATTTTCTAACTCCCGCACATTCATGGAGAAAACTCGTCAGAAATTCTAATAAATTGATTGATTAAAACAAATTGATTATTCATGCAGTGAATATCAAGTAATTTTGAGCGTTCATTGGAAATAGGGCTAGAGTTCATATCTGAAAAGAAAGAGAATGAGATAAAGAATGAATGGGAACTAATTGGAAGTGTTTTAACTCATCCTACTTGTTTTCATTGGAAGTATATATAGTTATGGATTTTTTTTTTTTTTTTTTTGAGGGAAAGGCAGCATGTCTCGGAGCAGGAAAAAGAAAAAAAAAAAAAAAAAAAAAAAAAAAAAAAAAAAAAAAAAAACCTAGTGGCAGGCCGAAGCCCAAGACAAAGACAATTCACGCGCCGAGGAGCGGAGTTGGCCCGGACAGCGAGAGACCGACTTAAACCTCCTGCTGTTCCGTTCTAACCAGACCGACCACCAAGCTGCCGCGATGGCGGTGAGTTCCCCCTGATCTCGGGTGTTCCCGCTGATCGCGCACGCGTCCCACAGCAGGTTAACTGAGGAGCTACATCGAGCAGTTGCGTTATTGGGGAGCAGGTAGTCCAGCAAGTGGCGTACGACCTCGCAAGTAGCGAAAAGGTGATCATGTGACACCCCCGGAATTTGGATTAGTCCTCTATATAAATGATATAATAGAACTAAATCTCTAACCCGGCTATAGCATTTTGGATGGTAGCAAGATCCAAGAGGAACATGAGAGTTAAGCGTGCTAGAGCTAGAGTAGTTCTAGGATGGGTGACCCCCTGGGAAGTGGGGCGTCACAGTTGGTATCGGAGCCATTCACCAGCCGGAAATGTGAGATGAGTCTCGGCTGAGCTAGGGTTATATAGCGGGTAGAGCGAGGCTCCCCGGCTAATGACCGTTGTGAGTGGAGTGCAGCTCCTCACAAGGTCAGCTAAGGCTAGCGAGACGAGTCTCACATCGCCTGGTGCTTGTGAGTGTGCTTGAGCCTGACGTGGACGTCAGGGCTTAAAGGGGGGAAGAATGTGACACCCCCGGAATTTGGATTAGTCCTCTATATAAATGATATAATAGGACTAAATCTCTAACCCGGCTATAGCATTTTGGATGGTAGCAAGATCCAAGAGGAACATGAGAGTTAAGCGTGCTAGAGCTAGAGTAGTTCTAGGATGGGTGACCCCCTGGGAAGTGGGGCGTCACAGATCAGCTGTTTCCAAAGGGCACGAGCAGAAGGTGTAATTGGTATCCCCGGACCACCCCCATTTAAGTAGTCTATCCAGTGTTAGCACAATTCGTTTAAGCACCAACCAGATGAAGATTTTGACTTTCAGAGGGGTTTTGATAGCCCAAAGTTTCTGAAAGCTACAGTCACTCACGCCGGAATCCTGTAGGAAGCAGTACAGGGATTTCACCGAGAAGGTTTCAGAATTAGACCATCTCCATTTGAGAAGATCCCTACTAGTCGAAAGTCGGACGCCTGACAGTGTGTCGGATAAGCTCTGAAGCGAAGTTCTGTCCTGTTCGTTGAAAGGGGAGAAACCTGCCGTGGTCCTTCTCCTCCTCCAGCCATTGCGGCCAAAGCTATCAGAGACCCGACAGGCTTTGGTGTGCACCGCCCCGTAGATGCGAGGGAAGAGACAGCGCAGGCTGGTATTTCCTAACCAAATGTCAGACCAAAAATTCGTCCATCGACCGTCTCCAACCGAACAGGAGGTGCTACAGATGAACAACTATTTCATTTTTAAAACGCTTCTCCACCATTGTGAGAATGGTTTAAAGGTGGTCCCTTTGCTCAGTGGTCAGCGTCGGGTGTAGTACAGCCTTTGGAGCAGGTGGCCCCAAGCGGTTGACTCAGCTGTGAAGAAGCACCACCACCACTTCACCAACAGGGCGGTGTTCAGGTTATCCAGATTGAGGACCCCGAGCCCGCCGTCTCTCTTCGCCCTGCAGACCAACTTCCAATTAACTAGACAGAGGCCCCCAGTGGTAACACTGGAGCCTCGCCAGAAGAACGCCCTCCGCAGTGAGTCAATGCGGCGCAGAACCCAGTTTGGTGCTTTAAACACGGAAAAGTAATAAAGGGGAAGGTTTGACAGCACTGAGTTAACCAGGGTGAGGCGCCCACCCTGGGAGAGGAGTTTGACCTGCCAACCTTCAATCTTGTTTTCGAGTTTGGAGATGATATCGCTCCAGTCATCCTTCCTGATTCGCCCCCTAGACAGAGGTAACCCTAGGTATTTGATCGGCAGAGAGCCCAGTTTGCATTCCATGAACTCGGCGAGCCTCTTTCCTTTGTTTCCATTGCTACCGAGATAGAACAGCTCGGACTTACTTCTGTTAATCTTTAGGCCAGAGACCCATTCAAAGATCTGCCAGATGAACCGCAAATTTCGAAGTTGGCGTTTCTTGGCCTCACAGAAGAAGATGGTGTCATCCGCGTACTGAATAATGGCGATTTTGGCATCGTCGGTTGGCCCCACCCCTCTCAGCAGATTGTTTCTGATTGCTCTCTCCATCATTCTAGCAAGACCTTCGGCTACAATCAAGAAGAGGAAGGGGGAAAGTGGGTCCCCCTGTCGAAGACCCCGCTTAAGTTTTATCCATTTCGAGGGCACCCCGTTAACCAGAATCGCAATCTTTCCGTTGCAGATGCATTGGTCAATCCAGTCACACCACTGTTGGTTAGCCGCAAGCCATGTCAGAAGTCGTCTAAGGTAGTTCCAATTCACTTTATCAAAAGCTTTCTCGAAGTCTGCCTTAATGCCGACGCTCTCAGTTTGCACTTTCGCACCCCAACTGATTAGCTCGCTAGCGGTTACAAAAGAGTCCAGAATTAATCGGCCTTTGAGGAAGGCCGATTGCGATGGTGAAATGATATTTTGCATCACCCCTTCCAATCTATTCGCCAACACCATTGAGATTATCTTTTGGACACAATTGAGTAGACAGATTGGGCGGTAATCATTTGCCGATTTAGCTCCTTCAATTTTAGGGATGAGGCAGATGTAAGAGTAATCTACTGGGCCAGTATTCAGGGTGCCGTCGAACAGTTCTACGAAGATTTTCATAATATCCTTTGAGATCACGTCCCAGAATTTTTGGTAAAACCACATGCTGAATCCATCAGGGCCAGGGGCCTTGTCCCCGTTTAGCTGGAAGGTGGCCTTTTTGATCTCTTCCATGGAGAACGGTGCCGTAAGGTGCTCCGCGCTTAAGAATCCTCCGTCGCAGAAGATGTTGCTCCAGTCCCCTCGCGCTGCGGAGTGGGTACCGTCTGGGCGAATCTTTCCTTAAACTTGCAGTAGAAGTAGTCGCTCTTGTCCTTCTCCCTCTCCAGCCTACGTCCATCGTCGTCTACTGCCCCGATGTAGTTGGCTCTGGCTCTCCCATTGGCTATGGCGTGGAAGAATCTGTTATTTCCGTCTCCTTCCTTGAGCTAATGCTGTTTATGTGACGCCCCACTTCCCAGGGGGTCACCCATCCTATAACTACTCTAGCTCTAGCACGCTTAACTCTCATGTTCCTCTTGGATCTTGCTACCATCCAAAATGCTATAGCCGGGTTAGAGATTTAGTCCTATTATATCATTTATATAGAGGACTAATCCAAATTCCGGGGGTATCACATTTTTCCCCCCTTTAAGCCCTGACGTCCACGTCAGGCTCAAGCACACTCACAAGCACCAGGCGATGTGAGACTCGTCTCGCTAGCCTTAGCCGACCTTGTGAGGAGCTGCACTCCACTCACAATGGTCATTAGCCGGGGAGCCTCGCTCTACCCGCTATATAACCCTGGCTCAGCTGAGACTCATCTCACATTTCCGGCTGGTGAATGGCTCTGATACCAATTGTGACGCCCCACTTCCCAGGGGGTCACCCATCCTATAACTACTCTAGCTCTAACACGCTTAACTCTCATGTTCCTCTTGGATCTTGCTACCATCCAAAATGCTATAGCCGGATTAGAGATTTAGTCCTATTATATCATTTATATATAGGACTAATCCAAATTCCGGGGGTATCACAGTTTAGCTCTCGCTTGCCAAAGCAGCTCCTTGTCGACGATAATATTTTTCAGATTCGATTTGAGCGTATTTCGGGTCTCTAATTGGGTGGCGGTCAGATTAGTCCATTCTTCTAAAAGGTCCAGCTTATGTATCTTCTCTGTTGTTGCCCGTTTAGCGTTCCTGATGCTGTAAAAGTTGGAGGCGCACCATTTTTTGATCCTCTTGCGGCAGTGCCGAAGCTTGGAGGCGAAGGAGAGGGCGCCTCCAGTTGTGGTCGCCACCTCGTTCCACCAGACAGGCACAAGAAGGTTGAAGTCATTCCGGATAAGCCACACCTTCTCAAGTCTGAAAGTTCGGTTGCACGGTTGAGACCAGGTCTTAAACGGGAGAGGTAAGTGGTCCGAGGTGATGCGCGGTAAAGCAGAAACATTAGAGCCGGGTAGGGCTGAGTCCCATTCCGTCGAAATGAGGAAGCGATCGAGCTTTGCTAGGGAGGGGATGCGTTGCAGATTCGACCAGGTGTACTGTTGGTTGCCAATAGGGAGGTCGACCAGTTCCAGCGAGTTGATAAGATTAGAGAACATTCTCATAAGCTTGCAGCTCCAATTCCTGTCCCGACGCTCATTCTGGTTTCGAGTGAGGTTGAAGTCCCCACACATTAGCCAAGGGCCGGTGCAGAGGTCTTTGAGAGCCCCAAGTTCCGAATAGAATGCCGCCTTCCCGTCCCACCCCGGCGGGCCGTAGACGTTGGTTAGATAGAAAGAGAAGCCACTGGCGCGATGGGTCAGGCGGAGCGTTAGGGAGAAGTCCCGAACCAGGACCTCGGAGCAGGTCACATTGTCGGAGTTCCAGCAGGTTACAATACCCCCGGAAGCGCCAAAAGCACTGATACACTGACAATTATTAAAAAGACGCCCGGCGAAGGAGTTGAGGAAGGAGCGAGAGACGGAGCTCACCTTCGATTCTTGAAAGCATAAGATACAGTCCCTAAGCCTAGAAACAACAGACTTGACTACAGCTCGCTTAGCACGGTCATTAAGACCCCGGATATTCCAAGAACAAACTTGTAACATAAAGACTAAAGAGGCACCGAGGTGACCCTCCTGGGCGCTAGGCCGGGTGGCCCGCCAGTGGCCCGAAGTCCGCGAGGTCTGCGGCTTCCTCCGCGGTCAGCTTGATTCCAACGTTAGCGGCTTTTGCGATGAGCTTCCTAATGGCGGAGGGGACAGGGGCGGGGGGGTGGTAGGGCCCATAGCAGGGCCCCTAAGCTTGCCTCTAGACTTCTTCCCAGATGGGGCGACCCCCGCTCTAAGCGCCGCTTTGCGAACCATTGCGGCCTCCAGGGCGTGGGAGCCAGCGCGCCTAGCTAGCCTAGGGCTCCTCCGCGTGCTGGGGGGGACGCGCCCCGTCGGAGGCCCCGGCCCGACCGTCGCCAACAGAGGAGAGGGGGAAAGGTGGGAGCGACGCAGGCTAGGAATCCGACCCATTCAGGAGCAGGGGAGCCGAGTTGTAGTCGGGGCTCGGAGAAGCAGAGCGAGGAGCCGCCGCGACGAGGCCCCCAACCCGCGGCGACTCCACAGGGGGCGGTGACAAGCGGGGCTGGACAGAGGGAGTTGCAAGCCTCAGTTGGCCCGCCAACAGCGAAGGGGCCCGCGGTCCGGGAGCGGCTGTAGAGCCAAGAACGTCGGAGACGGGGGGGGGGGGGGGGGGGGGGGGCGAGCAAGGCTGCCGGACCAACCACAGCTGGGCGGGTTGACGCGGAAGGAGGCATGGCCGGGTGTGCGTCAGGAACGGTGGTAGATGGCCCATGCCTACGGGGGCAGCAGCAACCAGGGATAGTGGGCTGTCCAACCGATTGTGGCACAGCCCGGCCCCAGCACGGCCCACAGGCGGAGGAGGTTCCAGCAGTTGGCCCGAAGCCCATCCGGAATTGGATGAGTGCAGGATTCGGGGAGGCCAGAGAAAAGTCATGGGGCCCGGGCCCGGGGCCCCGAGCTGATAAGAAGGGGCCCGCTATATAATAGAGAGGGGTCCTCGGGCCGAGGGAGCAGCACGGAGAAGGGCCTAGTGGCCCATCAGGTGGCTTGGCCCACGAGGAGTTGCGAGGGGGGGCTGCCCAGCCGTTGACGGGGTGGCCCACAGCAGGCCCCAAGACAAGCCCGGCAGTAGGGGGCCCACCGAACGGCCCGAGAAAAGCGTCGATCCGGGCCCGGCAGTGGGGAGGGGGCCTGCCGAATCTCCTGGACCAGTCGAGGGAGGCGAGTGGTCGAGGCAGTAAAGCAAGCGCGTGCTGGTCGAGGCGAAGGCACACGTAAGCCTAGGGGAGGCGCGCGGGGGCCGAGGTGCCAGAGGAGAGATTCGTATCTCTAACCTCTCCACAGAAGCGGTCACGCAGACGACCCCCACATGCACCCTGACCAAGCAGGAGATCCCCCACCTCCCAATCTTATGCAAACCATTTGAAAAAAATCCAGAAAAACGCAGAAACCGCGTCCCGAGTTCCTTCGGTCGGTAGACCCCGACTGCTAATTCCGGACGGCGGGTGACACGAGGGGTAGCGTCTGCCGCACGGCGCTGGACCCCTGGGTAAAGAGGAGAGTGCGCTTGGAGAGCAACCAACGGTCCACCGCAGGTCCCCACGCCGGAGCCAGCCGTCTCGGTCTTCGTTGTCGTCGGGTCCGGGCACGGGTGCTTGTCCGGGAGCTCAGCGGGTCGGCGCCTTCTGTCGCGGATCTCGGAGGAGTCCCACGAGTCGCCTGGACCGGTGCGCGTCGCGTCCCTGGAGGCACTGCTCTCACTCCCGAGGCCGGCCAGTGCCACCCTCCTGGCTAGCCGCATGCCCAAGGGGTCGGATTGATCCCCACCCTCGCTCGGTCCCCCGCCCGCAAGTGGCGTGCCGCGATCCTCTCCCCCAAAGGGAGAAGTACTTTCGATCCTAACCGGAGTGGTGATGACGACATCCCCCATCGAGATGGAGAGATCTTCGGGGATGTCTGCGAGATCGTCGACCGCCACCTGGCACCTGTAGCCGGTCAAGTCCTCCACATTGATGCTGCTCTCGTCGGCTCTGATGAAGCGTCCGAAGCTACCGACGATCGCGCTCACGCGGTGGGTTACCCAGCACTCGAACGGTAGATTAAAAATCTTGATCCAAGCTTTATGAGTTAGTCGCGAGAGGAGGGCATCGTGGTAGGGCTCCCAGGGAAAGCAACGGAGCCGGCAGTGTTGGAGGTGGATGAGGCCAATGTTGATGATGTCAACGGGGCAGACCCACTCTGGCAGAAAGATGACATAATCTCGATCAAGGTGGCGCGCCACCAGGAAGTCGTTGGTGAAGCCTCCGAACCTTGCCGCCACGTCCGCCGCGATCAAGCCCTGGGGGTAGTGGCCGAGATTGGATCTCCCGACGACGTCCGCCAGGACTGCACTCTTTCGTTGGTTTTAACGGTTGCGGAAATCTTCAGACAGGGGGACAAAAGCCTTCATGGATACTGGGCCGAAGCCGCGTCCTCCTCTCTGCATTCTGAAGCGTTGCCGACGTGAGGGACAATGCCTTGCTCGGTGGCCAGTACAGAGGCACGCTGCACAACGCACCGGATCTCTACAGGTGCGTACAAGGTGGTCCCCTGCCAAGCACCTGAAGCACTTCTTTGACCTGAGATCGGAGGTGGGGCGGGGTGGGCGGTTCCGCGGGCGGGGTTTCTCGAGGTGACTCGAAGAGGTAGGTGGATGAAGCAGGACATCTTTATAGGTGCAAGGGCCAAGCACAGGTGAGATCACAGGAACTCTCTGGGTGGGCTGTTTGGAAGATAGCGTGAAGCAAGAGGCAAGGTGGCAGGCGTCCAGTCTCTTCAAGGAGGAGGGAGGATCACGAGGGGAGGGCAGCTCAGCACGGGTTGATGTAAGGTTGGAGCAGAGGGGGAAACCGTGGTGATCTGCCCAAGACACCTTTGGTGGGGGGCGCGAGGTGGGTCTGCCGGTGCCAAAGCGACTCGGGGAATCCGACAGCGGAGATGGAGCGCGTCGTCCGGTCGAGACAGCCCAGGCACGGGGATCCTTCGAGACAGCCCGGGTACAGGGACGGCGATCCAGGCCACATCCACGTCTCAGGCTTCGCTCTTGCCGGAGGCCAACAGACGGGAGAGGGTTGACAACATGTCCAGTCAACTTATTCCAGGTAAAGTTGGTTGAGGAGGGATGAGATGAAGCGGATGAGACAAGTAGGCACGTCCCATGTGCGCGGCTTGGTCTAGCCGAGATGGAGCAAAGAGGAGTACTGCGACGTCTAGGCCAGTCGTGCTGTCGCCACCGGCCGTTCTCCCACGCCCCTCGCTCTCGCCTGAGTGTTATTGATTGTTTAGTTATTATTGTGAGCAAAACAATTTTATGTCATTGGATTGTGAATTATTGGTAATATCACAAACATTTAGTAATTTGATGAGCCCTCTAGATGTTTAATTTGTTCTTTCTCTACCTACGAAAACCAAAGTCAAAAAGTAGAATGGACAAAAATCTCTTCAAAAATCAAGACTCGAAGTATCCTGTCTAAATTTGCAGAACTGCATTTTCACTGCAGAATTTGTTTGTAAAATCTTCAAATGGATACTAACACCTGCATTATGTTTTCTTTTTCTTATTACAGCGCAAGTGAAGTACATATTGGAATCTGAAGCATTACGGCGTGCTATGGAGCCCTCGGAATTGATCAGAAGAGTAAGTTACGGTAGAATAGTAGTAGTAGTCGTGGTTCAGAAGCATATCTTAGAGAGTTTTCTTTTTTTGAAAAGTTTTAAGGCGGACTTTGCGATTTGTTAAAGCCTTTGCCCTGGCAATTGATTAGATCAAAGAAATTGAACAAGAAGCATATACAGAATCAGGGGCAGAGACCCAACAAGCTCCAAAGCTAACTGCTGCAGTTGATTTGTCGAAGAGGTTAAAAGATCTAAGGGCGAAAAATGATGCTAACAGCCAGAAAGGTTCGACTAAATCTTTTTATCTCGTAACTGTCCAAAAGCTTTAACAAACATACTCTGCGTTAAAGAATTTAATGAATTCCAAAATCAAGTTCATTTCTCCTAACTATGTGAAGAACATATACATCGTGTTTCAGCTCTCGAGGAATGGCGTAAACGGAAGATTGAACGAGCAAGGCGTAGAGGAATTGGGAAAAATGCGACAGTATCTCGAACTTAGTGATCAAATCGTGATCCCAAAATTGTTGTTTGTTGTATATAACTAAAAAAGATCGATTATTGTTGTTATTGTTGGTTGCGCTGGTGGTGTTGAATTATGAGGATTAAGTTTATAGTGCTTTTATCTTTGGGACAGTGGTGTTGTGACTTGTAACTGGGTGTGTAATGTGTAATGTTTGAGATCACATTTTTTGGTTGAGTAATAGTGGGCTGAAGTAGCTTTGGATGCTCTCTCTGATCTGCTTATGTTTGATCTCTCTTGATCTCATTTGGTACTTCTGCTATTTCTTTTGTTTTTTCATCTGTGTACTGCAAAACTAAAAAGATAAGGATTGTGTACAGTAAGTGGATATTTTTGTGAAACATTAAAAACTATACCAGTACTTACTAAGACACCTGGGCATCTAACATTATTAAGCAAAAAAAAGCTGAGATAAAAGCAGATAGAAATATGCCTACAACAGCCACTACGTTGAAGTGCTAAATCAAGCAGCCTTTGGGCAGTTTTTCAATGTTGTTGCATCTGGGGGTGCTAAATCAAGCAGCCTTTGGGCAGTTTTTCAATGTTGTTGCATCTGGGGGTGTCGGTTTGGTCTTTTGATTAGCTACTACAGCTTCAGTTGTTATGTTTAGAGGTTGTTATGTTTTAAGCGATGTACTTCTGAAAACTGTAGGGATCTTTTGTTTTTTGTTGTGTATAGAGGTTGGTCTAACATTGGTGGTGCCATGGGCTTACCCCCCCCCCCCCCCCCCCCCCTCTAACTCTGTACCCCTGCTTCTGTTCAAATAGGGTATATCCCTGTTTAATCAAAAAAGAAATATGCTTCTAAGGGGCTATCAAATTTGGATTAAAAAAAAAGAAAAAAAAGGGTTTCTAATTTGTACTATCAAATTTTAAGAATTTCTGAAGGATATGCAAGAAATATAGCAGATTATGTGAGACAAATCTCGAAGGCGAAGAGCGAAACCGGAAAAAAGAATGCATAAAAGGAACAAAGGAAATGAAAAACATGCCCACAACTCAGAGACATAATCTCAAACCTGCAAGGATTTACTTAAAAGATACAGACCAAGCACTTCTAATCCGAAACCAAGAATCCCATTACTTTCAAGTCTTTATTAAGTCAAAATTTTCCATAAAACATCTTAAGTAGTTCGAATTTCATGCAGAAACTTTCACCAGCATATAGTTATCAGGACAATATATTCTAATGCTTCTGGTCCTCTTCAATCTCACTTTCCAGGTTCAGATTCTGAAGCTTGCCAATGAAATCTGCAGCAATAAATCGTAAAGATATCTATGAGCTGCACTAACTCAGTTAGCTAATAAACTAACATGACATGTCTAAAAAATTAACATGATTTCATGCATGTTTAGAAACAAAGCTTCAAAATTTGCTCGTATCCAAACAACATAACATATACATGCCATAAATTTACAACGTAACTCTTGTAAAATACTTCCATAACTTGCAACTTGGGCAAATATCATATGAGAACTGTTAGAAATTCTTTTATCTTTTCAAAATAATTCTTTTAAATAATTTACACTTAATTTAAACTCAAAATAAAATAATATAAAACAAAGTTTAGATGAAGCCTGTGAATGTCGAGGCGTGCGTGAGCACTGTCCTAGAAGCAAGATTGCCCCTCTACGTGCGAGGCTCCGGCAATCACCCCTAGCGATACAACGACCACTGTCCACCCCGTCGGCAACGACTCCGGGATGGTGCGTAGCGAACCCAACAACTTTAGGAGATCCAGCAAAAAGGAAAACTCAAAGAAGAAAAATTACTGTGTGTAAATTAGAGAGGAAAATTTTTAAGCTTAAGGGAAGATGATTATTCTGTTTTTCCATAGCTCACAAGCTCTCTTTTTAAAGAGCCCAAAACCCCCTGGAGACAAGCTCCAACGGGTCTTTCTTGGGCAGCCCACAAAGGCTCTTCCCAAGAAGGCCTTTGGGTAGCCCGAGAAATAAATTCCCAATGTAAGTATTAAAGGCAAAAGTCAAATGGACCAAGTCAAAAACGCGCAGGCCCGGCCCAGCCCGTGTGTGCATTGGAAAAGCCTTGCTCACAATTTCTAACCAATACATACACAAGAGAGGGAGTAAATAAACCCACTCTACATGTGATGAATTTCCGATGTGGGACTAAACATCACATGTAGAGGGGAAATGGGTTTGGGCTCCCAGGCAAAGCCCATTGACATTGGGCTGCCCAGAAAAGCCCAAGGGCCAAAATACAAGTTTTAAATCACAATAAAATTAATTAAAACCCAACAATCCCCACATGATTTAAAACTTGTAAAAACGAAATACAACATAAAGTACAAAAACTAAAACAGATGCTGGATCCCTTATACCACGTATTCGGCGAAGGTACCTTTCGGGTTTGAACCTTCACTTAGTACAGGTCTATGTACATCCGAGGGCACAATGGTGGACTTCGCCTTGAACCAAGGCCGGTGAATCGGATTTCCACAAACAGTACACATGGTACAGCCGTTTAGGTTCTATGCGGGTTAGCGCTTTTATGGCCATGCGCTCATATCGATTCATGTGTGTTTTTAGGGAACCGCCCTCTTCCCACAGTCGCGGCCTCACGACTACACACATATAGTAGGTCCTGATAAGGGTGCCTGCAAGGTCACACCCTGCCTCAAGGGTCTCGGAACCATTCAGGGTAAGAACCCTTACTAACCACTTGCATTAATGAGCAATGTCGCCATAGGGATGAGTATATAAAAGCAGTGCTCCGCATAACTACCAATTCGACTTGTTTCTACCCATTGAACCTCCAAGAGGTTGGGTTGCCGTCGCCGGTAGTTTTATTGTGGGCTAAGCCCCATCCCCCTCGACGATTCTAGGATCACTGTCCTAGACAAACCTTTAGTAAGCTGATCAGCTAGGTTCTTTGCAGATCTCACAAATTCCAATGCAATTACATTTTCCTTAATATTCTGCCGAATATACTTGTGTCTTACTTTCATAAATCTATTCATCTTTGTTTCCACATTTTCTTGAGCACATTTGTCAATAGCAGATCTACAATCACAATGTATACACACAGGTGCCAAAGGTCGCTCCATCAGTGGCAAGTCATACAGAAATTCTCTAATCCACTTAGCCTCTGCTACAGTGGTATCTAAAGCTATTAATTCAGATTCCATTGTACTTCTAGCTATCAATGATTGTTTCGATGACTTCCAAGAAACAGCTGCTCCACCAAGGAGAAAAACAAATCCAGTGGTTGACTTCACATCAGCTGTATCACTTATCCAATTAGCATCACTAAATCCTTCTAATACAGCAGGGAAACCACAAAAATGCAATCCATAAGATATAGTGCCTTTCAGATATCTCAAAACTCTTTCTAAGGCATTCCAATGTTCTCTATTTGGGTTATGAGTATATCTTCTTAATCTGTTCACAGCATAGGCTAAATCAGGTCTAGTGTAATCTACAAGATAACCTAGAGATCCTATAATCTGAGCATACCTATTCTGTCCTATAGGATCACCTTTATTCTTTTTAAGATGTACACTAGGATCATAAGGTGTTACAACAATCTTAGAATCAAAATATCCAAATTTCTTTAACACTTGTACACTGTAGTGAGATTGGCTCATAATAATTTCATTTGATTTTCTTATGATCTTCATGTTCAGTATCACATCAGCTTGCCCAAGATCCTTCATATCAAAGTTATCATTAAGTAATTTCTTAACATCCATTATCACATCCATATTTGTTCCAAAGATCAAAATATCATCAACATACAAACATAGGATTACTATCTGTCCATTGTATTCCTTAGAGTACACACATTCATCAGACATGTTCACATGAAAACCAGCTTTCACAACTAAAGAGTCAAATTTCAAATGCCATTGCTTAGGAGCTTGTTTAAGTCCATATAAAGATTTTGTCAACTTGCAAACTTTGTTTTCATGTCCAGCAACAATAAATCCCTCAGGTTGCTTCATATAAATTTCTTCCTCTAAATCACCATTTAGAAAAGCAGTCTTAACATCCATCTGATGAATAATCAAATTATGGACAGAGGCTAAAGCTAGCAGAATTCTAATAGAAGTAATCCTAGCTACAGGAGCATAGACATCAAAATAATCTACACCAGGCTTCTGGGAAAAACCCTGAGCTACAAGTCTAGCCTTATACTTATCTACAGACCCATCTGGTTTCAATTTCTTCTTAAAGATCCATCTACATCCTACAGGCTTACAACCTATAGGTAAATCAGATAACTCCCAAGTATGATTCTGTAGAATAGATTGCATCTCCAACTTAACAGCTTCTTTCCAAAATGATGCATCTACAGAAGTCATAGCTTGGTCAAAGGTAGATGGGGTATCTTCTACAAGAAGGACACAGAAATCATCACCAAAAGTCTTCTCAATCCTAGGACGCTTACTTCTCCTAGGTTCAGACTCTTCTATAGGTTCACTAGTGCTGAGTCTACTAGATCCACCTATAGTCTCAACAGGAACAGGTCTATCTACTCTAGTTCTAAAAGGAAAGATATCCTCAAAGTATACTGCATCTCTAGCTTCAATAATTGTATTGTTAGAAATCTCATTAACCTCAGAATTTACCACCAAGAATCTATTAGCATTACTACCATCTGCATAGCCTAAGAAAACAGTATCCACAGTTTTAGGACCAATCTTTCTCTTCTTATTTTCAGGAATCTTTACTTTAGCTAGGCAACCCCACACTTTAAAATAATTCATATTAGGTTTCCTACCCTTCCAAATTTCATAAGGAGAAACAGAAGAACTCTTGTGGGGAATCCTATTAAGAATTATACAAGCAGTCATCAAAGCTTCACCCCACAAGTTCTCGGGTGCACCAGAACTAGTAATCATCGAATTTACCATATCCATCAAAGTTCTATTTTTCCTTTCAGCTACTCCATTAGATTGAGGTGTATAAGGTGCAGTAACTTGATGTACAATTCCAAATTCTTGACAGAAAACAGTCATCTCATTTGATGTATATTCACCTCCTCGATCAGATCTTAAAATCTTAATTTTCTTATCCAATTGATTTTCAACCTCAGCTTTATAAATCTTAAATTTATTCAAAACTTCATCTTTATTCTTAATCAGATAAATATAACAATACTTCGAATGATCATCAATGAATGTTACAAAATATTTGCTTCCACCCCTACTGGGTCTACATCCATCACAAACATCACTGTGTATAAGTTCTAGAAGATCAGAATCTCTATCTACAGATCTAAATGGTCTTCTAGGTTCCTTAGCTTGCACACATATTTCACATCTATGATCATTTGAAACAGACTTAGGAATTAAATCCAAATTCATCAATCTCTTAATAGTATTAAAATTCACATGTCCCAATCTTCCATGCCAAACATTAGATGAAACAACATTCAAAATCATACTTTCATTAATAGTAGAAGTCATCACAGAAAGCTTAAATAAACCATCACTCAAAAATCCTTTCCCAATAAAATTCACACCTTTAGTAATTACTACCCTATTACATTCAAAAACAAACTTAAAACCCTGCTGAACTAAAAGAGAAGCACTAAGCAAGTTCTTCCTAAGATCAGGAACATGATGCACGCCGTGCAAGGAAAGAGTCTTCCCAGAGGTCAACTTCAGGTCCACTCGACCAGTCCCAAGCACGCGAGAAGATGCTGCATTTCCCATGTTCACCGATCCTCCACTTGAGTCCTGATAAGTGGAAAACCAAGAACGGTCAGAGCAAGCATGTACATTTGCTCCAGTGTCAATCCACCAATCAGAAGAACTAAGAGCAAGGTTAACCTCGGGTAAGCTAGTTCCTAACCTGATAGTGGAGTCAGAAGGTTCGGGTACATCAGTCAACATGTTCAACTGACGCTCAGGAGGAGCTCCCTTCTTCTTTGGCGCGGAAGGCCGAGTCTTGCGATAATAGCAGTCCTTCGCAAAGTGGTTCGTCTTCCCGCACACAAAGCATCCAGAATTCACTCCACTCCCCTTAGGTGCAGGCTTCTTAAAGTTTGGGTTGAACTTTCTATGTTGGAAAGGCTTCTTCTTAAAGTTTCTAAAGGGTTGGAAATTTCTACCCTTAGGTTTCGGGTTCTCTACTAGGTTGGCTTGGATAGAAGGCTCGCTAGGCTTCTTATCTCTAGCTCGGTTGGTTTCTTCTATCCTAAGAGATCTTAGGACAAAATTCAGGGAAAGTTCTCTTTGATTGTGGTTCAGATCATTGGCATGGCTAGACCAGGAAGGAGGCAACTTATCTATTAAAGTGGCAACTAGAAAACTCTCATCTAGATCTATACCACTAGATCTAAGCTGCTCAATAATGTACTCAAAATCCTGTAGTTGGTCAGACATAGGTTTACTATCTACCAATTTAAACTTGAGCAAATCTGAAGCTTGGTATCTCTTCTTAGTAGGATCAATCTGGCCATACTTTTGTTCTAAGGAAATCCAGAGTTCCCTAGCAGTCTGAAAACTACAGTAAATGTCATAAAGCTTATCAGATAGGGTGCTAAGGATCCGGTTCAGACAATGATAATTAATCATAGTAGGATCAGTAGGAGGCACAGGTATAGGTGCAGGTGCAACACCAGGAGGAGTAGGAGCACTCTGAGACTGGCTGCGAGTCTGAGGGCGATTTGCCACAGACTGAATAGCACCATCAGGTGCAGTTTCATTACCATTCTCAACAGGATCTGAGATGGCAGAAACAAGTCCCAGTGTGGTGAGCCAGAATCGCATTTGATTCTGCCACCTTCTAAAATTACGACCATCAAAAGTAAAAGGTTTCGCCGAATACGAATCCTCCATTAAATCTGTTTAAATAAAAACCTACTACAATGTCACAAAATTATTCTAGATTTAAAACAGTTAATCTAAGTTGACAGTTAACAGGTTATGTTAAATTATAAAGTAAACTACCACAACAGTATTATCAACTAATTAGGTCTACTAGTAGTATTAAATATATTAATACTAATAGAAGTTGAGATGGCAGAGTTGGTCTAAGGCGCCAGATTAAGGTTTTGGTCCGGCGTGGGTTCAAATCCCACTCTCAACACCAACACTTTTTTTTAAACAGAGATGTATTATAACACAATATTATTAATACAAACAGTATTAATTAAGGAAGTAGTCTCGAATGAATTTTAAAGCAACAGTGTATACAAGGTTAGTCACAGCAATATTAATTAATCTACTGTACTCACATAACAAAGCAATATTAATTAACAGAGCTATGTATCAACAGTACTACTAACCATTTAAACAGGAAATGAATTTTTTTTTTTAATATTAATATTAAAACTGACAGTACTAATTAAATAAATAACTAGTTCACAGTAGCAATAGTATTCTATATTATTTTACTAATTATATGAAAAGATAAATTAAATCTATCTTGCTTCTAGATTGTTAGAAATTCTTTTATCTTTTCAAAATAATTCTTTTAAATAATTTACACTTAATTTAAACTCAAAATAAAATAATATAAAACAAAGTTTAGATGAAGCCTGTGAATGTCGAGGCGTGCGTGAGCACTGTCCTAGAAGCAAGATTGCCCCTCTACGTGCGAGGCTCCGGCAATCACCCCTAGCGATACAACGACCACTGTCCACCCCGTCGGCAACGACTCCGGGATGGTGCGTAGCGAACCCAACAACTTTAGGAGATCCAGCAAAAAGGAAAACTCAAAGAAGAAAAATTACTGTGTGTAAATTAGAGAGGAAAATTTTTAAGCTTAAGGGAAGATGATTATTCTGTTTTTCCATAGCTCACAAGCTCTCTTTTTAAAGAGCCCAAAACCCCCTGGAGACAAGCTCCAACGGGTCTTTCTTGGGCAGCCCACAAAGGCTCTTCCCAAGAAGGCCTTTGGGTAGCCCGAGAAATAAATTCCCAATGTAAGTATTAAAGGCAAAAGTCAAATGGACCAAGTCAAAAACGCGCAGGCCCGGCCCAGCCCGTGTGTGCATTGGAAAAGCCTTGCTCACAATTTCTAACCAATACATACACAAGAGAGGGAGTAAATAAACCCACTCTACATGTGATGAATTTCCGATGTGGGACTAAACATCACATGTAGAGGGGAAATGGGTTTGGGCTCCCAGGCAAAGCCCATTGACATTGGGCTGCCCAGAAAAGCCCAAGGGCCAAAATACAAGTTTTAAATCACAATAAAATTAATTAAAACCCAACAAGAACATCATTATATATAAGGATTCTATATATAGCATAAAAGAACCAAAAAGCAAGATAAAACAAGAAAGAGAAACAAAATTTACATTTAACCACCAACTTCAATAACAAAGCATTAGCTTTTTTGCGTTTGTTCAATCCGCATTAAGGCATCGTTGTGCGCGAGCAGGAAACAATTTGGAAATCGACAAAGTTGTCTAACTCGTAAGTGCAAGCATTAATTAGCCTCAGGTAAATCAACCAAAGACATTATAACTACAGGGTCTATTCGGTCCGATCGGAGCTTACGTAGAAGAGCAATTTTAAGTAGAACTGTACGAAGAAGCACTAATAACTGAACTCTCCTCTAGACACCTACTAGTTTCCAGAACCTTCATGGTTTCTAGAGTAATCAAACTTATAACAAGTCAAATGAGCAATCAAAAACGCATAATGTCAAACTATTTCAGGTGCATTGAGGGTAAAGGGGAACTTGATACACATGAGATATGTTGGCCACTCTGGTACTACCTGCAGGAGCTTGCTCGCTCTTTGACTCCATAGAGAGAATTTTCTGTGAGATTTTCTTCAAATAATCACCCTGAGATGTCAGAGAGTCGGAAAAATGAGTAACTTATAGTCTAACAAGCTGCATAGCAGGTAAAAGAACACAGAAAATACCAAAGATACGACGTATATTTTCTTTCGTACATGTTGTAGAATTGTATCTCGATATGTCACTATTCTAGATACGATGTATAATCGACCTTGTTCCAGCTAAAGCCTATTGAGGTTAAACCCAAGTCCGTTAACTCCGTTTCAGGTCGCGCCAGATTAAGCTGTGTCATGTCGAGAATTGCCACCCTACCTATTATGTAACTCTAGTGTGCGGCGAAATGGTGTATGGTATTAGTACCTGGCTAGTAGCTCCATCATACATCTTCTCCTCAAATCGCGCGGCAATTTTACGAAGTTCAGCAATGCCCTCAGGAACGGATATCGGTAGATGCCTAAGTAGAGTAGCCAGTCTGTACGTACAAAGATAGAAATCAATTGATTTAGTTTACATCAATATGAAGTCAAATACCAAACTGCACAATTTGCAAACTACTGATCCATGATCTGCAGCATTGGATATCATAACACATCAATGATCCATGCTTATTCATATTCTTTTCTTTTTTTTTGAATACTTTGCACAAGTTTAGAAGTATTCGAGCTATTTGACTTTTATATAACTGCGAATTATCAAGAAAAACTTACTGAAATTTTGAAATTTACTACTATTTCAATTTAATTTGATTCGAGTAATTTAATGACTGACTCGACATAAAAAAATAAAATTAAAGAAATGGCTACGACATCTAATAGGACGGAAAATGCTAGATTCACACTCCAAATGGGATGTACATCTTACACCCACTCCATTCTAGGTGGGTAAATTTTATTCGTCACATCAATGTGACAAGTGAATAAATACCTATTTCAAGATGAGGTGGATGTAGAATGTACACCCCATTTGGGATGTGCACCTAGCACTTCTCCTAATAGGACCTACGATTTTTCTAATTTTTAAACACTGATTTTATGTAATTTAATATTGCGATCCTAATCCCAACCAAGTGATGAACTCTGATCTTCTGATCTGTAGAAATTCTGCTTAAAGCAAAAAAGAAGGGGCAGACTAACATCTTGTCGATGATCCTCTGCCGGGCCGCCGGTAGGAGCTGCGCCCTCCAGTCGGCGGCGGCAGCGGAAGCGGCAGCAACGGCTTCCGATCGAGGATTGCTGCCATTCGTCCCCTCCATTTCTGCAAACCTCAAAGACAGAAGTGGGAATCTCGCTGTCTGAGTCAATAAAGCAGACACTTTTTAAAATAATAATAATCATAAGGCAATTAAAAAAATCTAATGAATGTTACTTGTACACTTAAGATCGGGTGTACATCACATATCGCACGGTGTACATCACACATCGCATCTATCAAAAAATAGGGACTAATTTCCCACCCTTAAATGGGTAGAATGTAAGATATGTACACCCCACTTAGGGTGTACAAAAAGTATTTCCCAAATATTTGTGTGGATTTAAAAAATAATTTAATAATATTTATGTGTTAATTAGAAAAAAAAAATATTATTTTTATTTTTTATTTTTATATAATGTATAGCCATATTAATTTTATATTATATTAATTTTTTAATCATTTCTACCGCAGTCAAATTGGATAATTAATTACCTAAAGTATATATATTCATATTCAGTGTGTAGTCTATCATATATTTAATTATATTGTGTGTAATAATAATAATAATAATAATATTATTATTATTATTATTATTATTATTATTATATTTATTTATATTTAGTATATAATTATATTATTTTGTATTTATATTCGTTTTTAATAATGTCAAAATTTTATTTTTAAGTGTGGACGTAGTTTTATAAGATATTTAATAATATCGATTGTATAGGTAAATTAAATAATAATAATAATAATAATAATAATAATAATAATTTAAACTGATAAGTACTATTAAATTATTTTAAAAGTTAAGGAGGAGAGAGAGAAAAAAAAAATTCTCTCTTATAATTAAAATATAAATTCGCATAAATATTATTAAGTTATTTTTTTTTCTCTAATTCATGCAAATGAGGCTAAATTAGAAAAAAAAATTAAAACAAAAACTAGATTGAAAAAAAATAAAAATAAAAATTACAACAAGGCTACAGGAGGCATTAACTCAAATAAAAAAAACGATAATATCAAATACTGTAGGTTATTGAATTAAAATAATGACTTATTAGACAGGTCATTAAAATATTTTGGGTTGCTAGAATTAAGGTTTCTGAAAAAATAATTTTTACAGAATTATTTTTGATTTGGAAAATTAATTTTGGTTAAAAACTGCAGGGTGTTTGACTAAATTTAGAAGAAAAGTAATTTTTCTAAAATAATTATATAAAATTATTTAGCAATTTTTTCTTTTTGTTGTTCATAAACAATAATATATTTATTGAATTTTAGTTTAAAATAATTTAAATTTTGAATTTAAATCTGCATGAAAATTTAAAATTTGATACCTTAATTTAAAGTATAATTTTAAAATTTAAAACTTTAAATTTAAAATTTCAATTTTTAAATCCAAATTTAAAATTTTAATTTCAAATTTAAAATTTTAATTTCAAATTTAAAATCTAAATTTGAGATTTAAAGTTTAAATCTAAAATTTTGAAATTTAAATTTTAAAATTTGAGATTTGAAATTTAAAATTTAAAATTTAAAATTTAAAATTTAAAATTTAAAATTTAAGATTTAAAATCTAAAATTTAAAAGTTAAAATTTGAAATATGAAATCTAAAGCACTGAACAATCTTTGATGATATGTCCAGGCTTTTTGCAGTAATTACAAAATTTCTTAGCACAGTTTGCAGCAATGTGACCATAATTCTTGCAACTAAAGCACTGAACTTTACTCATATCCCTACCTTTGCCTTTTCCTGGAGCCACAAATGCCATAGGTGTTGTAGTCAACCTTTCTTGTTCCAGAGTGGCTTGGGTAAAAAGACATTGTTCTTCACGAAGTAATTCACCAAAACATATATCCAATGAAGGAGGAGGATGACGACTCGTCATATTAAAACGAACGTTCTCAAAATCTGATCGCAATTTCATCAAAAATTGGTCGCGCTTGCTAACCTCATAAACAGCCATAACATCACGGAGAGAATCTTTCGACACGGCAACACAAACAATATCAGAAAATTCAGTCCATAATTGTTGAAAATCGGAAAAATAATCTTGAATAGATAATCCTCCCTGAGTGTAATTTGCAATCTCACACTCCAATTGAAACCTTCTTGCAGAATGTGTTTGATTGTAAACTTTTTTTAAATATGCCCACATGTCTTTAGCAGTTTTATATGGACGTAAATTAAGAATAATTTGAGAATCACATGACCTAATAATCCAAGACATCACCCTAGCATCTTTGACTTTCCATTGAGACAATTGTGTGGCATCCGTAGGAGCTGGAACAGTGCCATCAATATGTCCCCATAACTCATTTCCAGTGACAAACAATTGAAATTGAAACTCCCATGCGGTATAATTTTTTCCGGTAGACTTAACACAAAATTCAGGAGTGCTACTCGCTATTGCAAAGAAATAAGAATAGTTCGCACCAAGAAAAAAAATCACCAAAGAAAGCTGAAATTTTACCGAAATCGTGAGCTACCTTTTCACGCCAAATTCTAAAACGTAAAGGTACTGCACCCTTGCACAGATCCGCCACCACTTCGCTGCGGCTCACTATTTGTTTCAGAATCTCTGATCCAAAGAGAGTAGCAGAACAATCCAAACAATCCAAACAAACCAAAAAAACTTCTAAAACCAAGGCTCTGATACCATGATAGAATATTGATTGAAAAAGATGATTATCTCTTCTTTACTTCTTATTCAATTTATAGGTACATATACAATGCTCATCTCTTTCCTTTTACAGCCGTGCAATCTAATTAAAGAAATACAATGAATATGAAAATATGCAATTACAATGAATATGAAAACTAATAAACTATACAAATTAAATATTAGCTTTATGTGTTAACAAGCTATATGTGGTAACATCTCGAACTTAGTGATCACATCATGATCCCAAAATTGTTGTATGTTGTATATAACTATAACTAAAAAAGATTGATTATTGTTGTTGTTGTTGGTTGCGATGGTGGTGTTGAATTATGAGGATTAAGTTTATAGTGCTTTATCTTTGGGACAGTGGTGTTGTGACTTGTAACTGGGTGTGTAATGTGTAATGTTTGAGATCACATTTTTTGGTGAGTAATAATGGGCTGAAGTAGCTTTGGATGCTCTCTCTGATCTGCTTATGTTTGATCTCTCTTGATCTCATTTGGTACTTCTGCTATTTCTTTTGTTTTTTCATCTGTGTACTGCAAAACTAAAAAGATATGGATTGTGTACAGTAAGTGGATATTTTTGTGAAACATTAAAAATTATATCAGTACTTACTAAGATACCTGAGCATCTAACATTATTAAGCAAAAAAAAGCTGAGATAAAAGCAGATAGAAATATGCTTCTAAGGGGCTATCAAATTGTACTATCAAATTTGTAAAGGAAAATGGTTTCTAATTTGTACTATCAAATTTTAAGAATTTCAGAAGGACATGCAAGAAATATAGCAGATTATGTGAGACAAATCTCGAAGGCGAAGAGCGGAAAAAAGAATGCACAAAAGGAACAAAGGAAATGAAAAACATGCACACAACTCAAAGACATAATCTCAAACCTGCAAGGATTTACTTAAAAGATACAGACCAAGCATTTATAATCAGAAACCAAGAATCTCATTACATTCAAGTCTTTATTAAGTTAATATTTTCCGTAAAACATCTCAAGTAGTTCGAACTTCATGCAGAAACTTTCACCAGCATATAATTGTCTAATGCTTCTGATCCTCTTCAATCTCACTTTCCAGGTTCAGATTCTAAAGCTTGCTGATCAAATCTGCAGCAATAAATTGTAAAAATATCTATGAGCTGCACCAACTCAGTTAGCTAATAAACTAACATGACATGTCTAAAAAATTAACATGATTTCATGCATGTTTAGAAACAAAGCTTCAAAATTTGCTCGTATCCAAACAACATAACATACACATGCCATAAATTTACAACGTAACTCTTGTAAAATACTTCCATAACTTGCAACTTGGGCAAATATCACATGAGAACATCATTATATATAAGGATTCTATATATAGCATAAAAGAACCAAAAAGCAAGATAAAACAAGAAAGAGAAACAAAATTTACATTTAACCACCAACTTCAATAACAAAGCATTAGTTTTTTTTGCGTTTGTTCAATCCGCATTAAGGCATCGTTGTGCGCGAGCAGGAAACAATTTGGAAATCGACAAAGTTGTCTAACTCGTAAGTGCAAGCATTAATTAGCCTCAGGTAAATCAACCAAAGACATTATAACTACAGGGTCTATTCGGTCCGATCGGAGCTTACGTAGAAGAGCAAATTTTAAGTAGAACTGTACGAAGAAGCACTAATAACTGAACTCTCATCTAGAGACCTACTAGTTTCCAGAACCTTCATGGTTTCTAGAGTAATCAAACTTATAACAAGTCAAATGAGCAATCAAAAACGCATAATGTCAAACTATTTCAGGTGCATTGAGGGTAAAGGGGAACTTGATACACATGAGATATGTTGGCCACTCTGGTACTACCTGCAGGAGCTTGCCCGCTCTTTGACTCCATAGAGAGAATTTTCAGTGAAATTTTCTTCAAATAATCACCCTGAGATGTCAGAGAGTCGGAAAAATGAGTAACTTATAGTCTAACAAGCTGCATAGCAGGTAAAAGAACACAGAAGATACCAAAGATACGACGCATATTTTCTTTCGTACATGTTGTAGAATTGTATCTCGATATGTCATTATTCTAGATACGATGTATAATCGACCTTGTTCCAGCTAAAGCATATTGAGGTTAAACCCAAGTCCGTTAACTCCGTTTCAGGTCGCGCCAGATTAAGCTGTGTCATGTCGAGAATTGCCACCCTACCTATTATGTAACTCTAGTGTGCGGCGAAATGGTGTATGGTATTAGTACCTGGCTAGTAGCTCCATCATACATCTTCTCCTCAAATCGCACGGAAATTTTACGAAGTTCAGCACTGCCCTCCGGACCGCATATCGGTAGGTGCCTACGTAGAGTAGCCAGTCTGTACTTACAAAGATAGAAATCAATTGATTTAGTTTACATCAATATGAAGTCAAATACCAAACTGCACAATTTGCAAACTACTGATCCATGATCTGCAGCATTGGATATCATAACACATCAATGATCCATGCTTATTCATATTCTTTTCTTTTTTTTTGAATACTTTGCACAAGTTTAGAAGTATTCGAGCTATTTGACTTTTATATAACTGCGAATTATCAAGAAAAACTTACTGAAATTTTGAAATTTACTACTATTTCAATTTAATTTGATTCGAGTAATTTAATGACTGACTCCGAAAAAATTATGAGTCGACATAGAAAAATAAAATTAAAGAAATGGCCACGGCATCTAATAGGACCTATGATTTTTCTAATTTTTAAACACTAATTTTATGTAATTTAATATGGCGATCCTAATCCCAACCAAGTGATGAACTCTGATCTTCTGATCTGTAGAAATTCTGCTTAAAGCAAAAAAGAAATTCTGCTTAAAGGAAAAAAGAAGGGGCAGACTGACATCTTGTCGATGATCCTCTGCCGGGCCGCCGGCAGGAGCTGCGCCCTCCAGTCGGCGGCGGCAGCAACGGCTTCCGATCGAGGAGTGCTGCCATCCGTCCCCTCCATTTCTGCAAACCTCAAAGACAGAAGTGGGAATTTCGCTGTCGGAGTCAATAAAGCAGACACTTTTTAAAATAATAATAATCATAGGCCAATAAAAAAATCTAATTAATGCTACTTGTACACCCCGAGATGGGTGTACATCAGACACCCCACCCATCCAAAGATGGGGACTAATTTATCGGTCACTTAGAAGTAACCGGTAGAATTCACCTCATCCTTAGATGGGTGGGGTGTAAGATGTACATGATGAAATTTACATGATATAAAATAAATTCGAATACATATCAATATTCAGGATCATAAATAAAACTATAAAATAACTTACAGAGCACCATCGAGAAAAATTTTTGATTAAACAGCGGAAGTAAGAAATTCGGTTGCAATACTAAACAGTAACGACCTTCTCGATTAAACAGCGGAAGTAAGAAATTCGGTTGCAATACTAAACAGTAACGACCGAACTAGATAATCTGGTTTCTCCTCCTTTCTCAGGCACTCTTCCGTATGGTGTGAATTTAATAGATAATCTTACCAGAATGCACATGAGTAGGTGACAGGACTAGTACCCTTTATATAGATTCCAGATCGACTTCCCATCAAAGTCTGATTAGGATTCTATTTAATTTAAATGGATGAGAAAGGGATAAGATATACCATATCAAGTAATTCTATATCTTTTACGATTGACCTTATCTATAGTAAATTCAAATTTAAATATAATTAATTAGGCCACATATATGGAAATCCTAACAGTACACCCACTTGGGTTTACAAAAATTATTTTCCAAATATTTGTGTGGATTTAAAAAATAATTTAATAATATTTATGTCCATTTATGTGTTAATTAGAAAAAAAATATATTATTTTTATTTTTTATTTTTATATAATATATAGTCATATTATTTTTTATATTATATTATTTTTTTAATCATTTCGACTGCAGTCATATTGGATAATTAATTACGTAAAGTATATATATTCATGTTCAGTGTGTAGTCTGTCAGATATGTAATTATATCGTGTGTGTAATAATAATAATAATAATAATATTATTATATTTATTTATATTTAGTGTATAATTATATTATTTTGTATTTATATTAGTTTTTAATAATGTCAAAATTTTATTTTTAAGTGTGCACGTAGTTTTATGAGATATTTAATAATATCGATTGTATAGGTAAATTAAATAATAATAATAATAATAATAATAATAATAATTTAAACTGATAAGTACTATTAAATTATTTTAAAAGTTAAGGAGGAGAGAGAGAGAAAAAAAAAATTCTCTCTTATAATTAAAATATAAATTCGCATAAATATTATTAAGTTATTTTTTTTTCTCTAATTCATGCAAATGAGGCTAAATTAGAAAAAAAAATTAAAACAAAAACTAGATTGAAAAAAAATAAAAATAAAAATTACAACAAGGCTACAGGAGGCATTAACTCAAATAAAAAAAACGATAATATCAAATACTGTAGGTTATTGAATTAAAATAATGACTTATTAGACAGGTCATTAAAATATTTTGAGTTGCTAGAATTAAGGTTTCTGAAAAAATATTTTTTACAGAATTATTTTTGATTTGGAAAATTAATTTTGGTTAAAAACTGCAGGGTGTTTGACTAAATTTAGATGAAAAGTAATTTTTCTAAAATAATTATATAAAATTATTTAGCAATTTTTTCTTTTTGTTGTTCATAAACAATAATATATTTATTGAATTTTAGTTTAAAATAATTTAAATTTTGAATTTAAATCTGCATGAAAATTTAAAATTTGATACCTTAATTTAAAGTATAATTTTAAAATTTAAAACTTTAAATTTAAAATTTCAATTTTTAAATCCAAATTTAAAATTTTAATTTCAAATTTAAAATCTAAATTTGAGATTTAAAGTTTAAATCTAAAATTTTGAAATTTAAATTTTAAAATTTGAGATTTGAAATTTAAAATTTAAAATTTAAAATTTAAAATTTAAAATTTAAAATTTAAAATTTAAGATTTAAAATCTAAAATTTAAAAGTTAAAATTTAAAATATGAAATCTAAAGCACTGAACAATCTTTGATGATATGTCCAGGCTTTTTGCAGTAATTGCAAAATTTCTTAGCACAGTTTGCAGCAATGTGACCATAATTTTTGCAACTAAAGTACTGAACTTTACTCATATCCTTGCCTTTGCCTTTTCCTTGAGCCACAAATGCCATAGGTGTTGTAGTCAACCTTTCTTGTTCCAGAGTGGCTTGGGTAAAAAGACATTGTTCTTCACGAAGTAATTCACCAAAACATATATCCAATGAAGGAGGAGGATGACGACTCGTCAGATTAGAACGAACGTTCTCAAAATCTGATCGCAATTTCATCAAAAATTGGTCGCGCTTGCTAACCTCATAAACAGCCATAACATCATGGAGAGAATCATTCGACACGGCAACACAAACAATATCAGAAAATTCAGTCCATAATTGTTGAAAACCGGAAAAATAATCTTGAATAGATAATCCTCCCTGAGTGTAATTTGCAATCTCACACTCCAATTGAAACCTTCTTGCAGAATGTGTTTGATTGTAAACTTTTTTTAAATATGCCCACATGTCTTTAGCAGTTTTATATGGACGTAAATTAAGAATAATTTGAGAATCACATGACCCAATAATCCAAGACATCACCCTAGCATCTTTGACTTTCCATTGAGACAATTGTGTGGCATCCGTAGGAGCTGGAACAGTGCCATCAATATGTCCCCATAACTCATTTCCAGTGACAAACAATTGAAATTGAAACTCCCATGCGGTATAATTTTTTCCGGTAGACTTAACACAAAATTCAGGAGTGCTACTCGCTATTGCAAAGAAATAAGAATAGTTCGCACCAAGAAAAAAAATCACCAAAGAAAGCTGAAATTTTACCGAAATGGTGAGCTACCTTTTCATGCCAAATTCCAAAACGTAAAGGTACTGCATCCTTGCACAGATCCGCCACCACTTCGCTGCGGCTCACTATTTGTTTCAGAATCTCTGATCCAAAGAGAGTAGCAGAACAATCCAAACAATCCAAACAAACCAAAAAAACTTCTAATCCAAGGCTCTGATACCATGATAGAATATTGATTGAAAAAGATGATTATCTCTTCTTTACTTCTTATTCAATTTATAGGTACATATACAATGCTCATCTCTTTCTTTTTACAGCCGTGCAATCTAATTAAAAAAATACAATGAATATGAAAATATGCAATTACAATGAATATGGAAACTAATAAACTATACAAATTAAATATTAGCTTTATGTGTTAACAAGCTATATGTGGTAACATCTCGAACTTAGTGATCACATCATGATCCCAAAATTGTTGTATGTTGTATATAACTATAACTAAAAAAGATTGATTATTGTTGTTATTGTTGGTTGCGATGGTGGTGTTGAATTATGAGGATTAAGTTTATAGTGCTTTATCTTTGGGACAGTGGTGTTGTGACTTGTAACTGGGTGTGTAATGTGTAATGTTTGAGATCACATTTTTTGGTTGAGTAATAGTGGGCTGAAGTAGCTTTGGATGCTCTCTCTGATCTGCTTATGTTTGATCTCTCTTGATCTCATTTGGTACTTCTGCTATTTCTTTTGTTTTTTCATCTGTGTACTGCAAAACTAAAAAGATATGGATTGTGTACAGTAAGTGGATATTTTTGTGAAACATTAAAAACTATATCAGTACTTACTAAGACACCTGGGCATCTAACATTATTAAGCAAAAAAAAGCTGAGATAAAAGCAGATAGAAATATGCTTCTAAGGGGCTATCAAATTTGGATTAAAAAAAAAAAAAAAAAAAGGGTTTCTAATTTGTACTATCAAATTTTAAGAATTTCTGAAGGATATGCAAGAAATATAGCAGATTATGTGAGACAAATCTCGAAGGCGAAGGCGAAGAGCGAAACCGGAAAAAAGATTGCACAAAAGGAACAAAGGAAATGAAAAACATGCCCACAACTCAAAGACATAATCTCAAACCTGCAAGGATTTACTTAAAAGATACAGACCAAGCACTTCTAATCCGAAACCAAGAATCCCATTACATTCAAGTCTTTATTAAGTTAATATTTTCCATAAAACATCTTAAGTAGTTCGAACTTCGTGCAGAAACTTTCACCAGCATATAGTTATCAGGACAATATATTCTAATGCTTCTGATCCTCTTCAATCTCACTTTCCAGGTTCAGATTCTGAAGCTTGCCGATCAAATCTGCAGCAATAAATCGTAAAGATATCTATGAGCTGCACCAACTCAGTTAGCTAATAAACTAACATGACATGTCTAAAAAATTAACATGATTTCATGCATGTTTAGAAACAAAGCTTCAAAATTTGCTCGTATCCAAACAACATAACATACACATGCCATAAATTTACAACGTAACTCTTGTAATATACTTCCATAACTTGCAACTATATCACATGAGAACATCATTATATATAAGGATTCTATATATAGCATAAAAGAACCAAAAAGCAAGATAAAACAAGAAAGAGAAACAAAATTTACATTTAACCACCAACTTCAATAACAAAGCATTAGCTTTTTTGCGTTTGTTCAATCCGCATTAAGGCATCGTTGTGCGCGAGCAGGAAACAATTTGGAAATCGACAAAGTTGTCTAACTCGTAAGTGCAAGCATTAATTAGCCTCAGGTAAATCAACCAAAGACATTATAACTACAGGGTCTATTCGGTCCGATCGGAGCTTACGTAGAAGAGCAATTTTAAGTAGAACTGTACGAAGAAGCACTAATAACTGAACTCTCCTCTAGACACCTACTAGTTTCCAGAACCTTCATGGTTTCTAGAGTAATCAAACTTATAACAAGTCAAATGAGCAATCAAAAACGCATAATGTCAAACTATTTCAGGTGCATTGAGGGTAAAGGGGAACTTGATACACATGAGATATGTTGGCCACTCTGGTACTACCTGCAGGAGCTTGCTCGCTCTTTGACTCCATAGCGACCATTTTCACTGAAATTTTCTTCACATAATCACCCTGAGATGTCAGAGAGTCGGAAAAATGAGTAACTTATAGTCTAACAAGCTGCATAGCAGGTAAAAGAACACAGAAGATCGATACCAAAGATACGACGTATATTTTCTTTCATACATGTTGTAGAATTGTATCTCGATATGTTATTATTCTAGATACGATGTATAACGCACGTCCTAATAGAGTAAGCCCAAATCAACCGAAACCTATTTAGGCGGGTTAAGTAGACGGGTTAAACGAATCGACCTTGTTCCAGCTAAAACCTATTGAGGCTAAACCCAAGCCCGTTAACTTCGTTTCAGGTCGCGCCAGATTAAGCTGTGTCATGTCGAGAATTGCCACCCTACCTATTATGTAACTCTAGTGTGCGGCGAAATGGTGTCTGGTATTAGTACCTTGCTAGTAGCTCCATTATAGATCTTCTCCTCAAATCGCTCGGCAATTTTACGAACTTCAGCAATGCCCGGTAGGTGCCTAAGTAGAGTCTCCAGTCTGTACGTACAAAGATAGAAATCAATTGATTTAGTTTACATCAAAATGAAGTCAAATACCACAAACTGCACAATTTGCAAACTACTGATCCATGATCTGCAGCATTGAATATCATAACACATCAATGATCCACGCTTATTCATATTCTTTTCTTTTTTTTTGAATACTTTGCACAAGTTTAGAAGTATTCGAGCTATTGAATTTTATATAACTGCGAATTATCAGGAAAAACTTGCTGAAATTTTGAAATTTACTACTATTTCAATTTAGTTTGATTCGAGTAATTTAATGACTGACTCGAAAAAAATTATGAGTCGACATAGAAAAATAAAATTAAAGAAATGGCTACGACATCTAACAGGACCTAAGATTTTTCTAATTTTTAAACACTGATTTTATGTAATTTAATATTGCGATCCTAATCCCAACCAAGTGATGAACTCTGATCTTCTGATCTGTAGAAATTCTGCTTAAAGCAAAAAAGAAGGGGCAGACTGACATCTTGTCGATGCTACTCTGCCGTTCCGTCTGCCGTTCCGCCGGTAGGATCTGCGGCCTCCAGTCGGCGGCGGCAGCAACGGCTTCCGATCGAGGAGTGCTGCCATTCGTCCCCTCCATTTCTGCAAACCTCAAAGACAGAAGTGGGAATCTCGCTGTCTGAGTAATTTAAAATAATAATAATCATAGGGCAATGCTACTTGTAATCATAGGCCAATAAAAAAAAGATTAATTACATATATATATATATATATATATATATATATATATATATATATATATATATATATATATATATATATATATATATATATATATATATATATATGTCCATATAAATATGTCGAATAGTAAATATATTTCTATAAAATTTAATTTTTTATATTTATTCTTTCAAAAATTCACCGTTATTCAAATCTACCCCAACCGTCCATCTCAGTTAGAAAAGTTAAGTTAATCATAGATTAAATGCTTAACCTTGATTAGATAAAAAAGTAAATTTATTTTTTTACCCTTTGTATATTATAATTACTTAATATATTATTTAATTAATTAGATAAAATAATTATCCCTTCATACAGATCCTTCCGTCTCTCCCCCTGTGCCGGCGTTGGCTCCGGCGGTGTGCGGGTTCTCGGGACTGCCGCTGTTCCCCGCGGACCTCGAGCGGGGCGGCGGCGGCAAACGAGAGGGTGCAGGGCGTCGCGGGTCGCGGCGGAGCGGACGAGGGCGCGGCGTCGGCGTGGGTTGACGGGATCATCCGCGACCTCCTGACCAGCGCGGCACTCGCGGTGTCGATCACGCAGGTGATCCACAACGCCCGCGAGGTCATCCACCCCTGCAACCCTGCCCTCGCCGCCATCGAAGCGAGGTCGAGCTAGGAAGGAGATGATCGTTGGAATTTTTGGAGGAATATATTTGTAAGGGGGCAAAAAAGTCATTTCACATCGAATTTGTTAAAATATAAACCGATTTCAAACGGTACTAAACCAGAGGGTAAATTTGAAGAACTTAAGATTTTTGAAGGGATAAATATGAAAAGTTAAATTTTGTAGGAATATATTTGCTATTCGATATATTTGCAGGGACCTACTTGCAATTAATCCATAAAAAAATCTAATGAATGCTACTTGTACACCCTAGATGGGGGTGTACAATCACACACCCTACCCATCCAAAGATGAAATTCACCCCAACCTTGAATGGGTAGGGTATAAGATGTTCACCCCACTTGGGGTGTACAAAAAGTATTTCCCAAATATTTGTGTGGATTTAAAAAATAATTTAATAATATTTATGTCAATTTATATGTTAATTAGAAAAAAATATATTATTTTTATTTTTTATTTTTATATAATGTATAGCTATATTAGTTTTTTATTATATTAATTTTTTAATCATTTCGACTGCAGTCATATTGGATAATTAATTACGTAAAGTATATATATTCATGTTTAGTGTGTAGTCTGTCAGATATTTAATTATATCGTGTGTGTAATAATAATAATAATAATAATATTATTATATTTATTTATATTTAGTGTATAATTATATTATTTTGTATTTATATTCGTTTTTAATAATGTCAAAATTTTATTTTTAAATGTGTACGTAGTTTTATGAGATATTTAATAAGTAAATTAAATAATAATAATAATAATAATTTAAATTCATAAGTATTATTAAATTATTTTAAAAGTTAAGGAGGAGAGAGAGAAAAAAAAATTCTCTCTTATAATTAAAATATAAATTCGCATAAATATTATTAAGCTATTTTTTTTTCTCTAATTCATGCAAATGCGGCTAAATTAGAAAAAAAAAATAAAACAAAAACTAGATTGAAAAAAAAAAAAAAAAAAAAATTACAACAAGGCTACAGAAGGCATTAACTCAAATAAAAAAAAAAACGATAATATCAAATACTGTAGGTTATTGAATTAAAATAATGACTTATTGGACAGGTCATTAAAATAATGACTTATTGGACGAGTCGAATTTGTCAAAAAAAAAAAAAAAAAAAAAGGGAATACAGAAAAGGAACAAAGGAAATGAAAAACAAGTTTACTAACATAATCATCTTAAGTTCAAGTCTTTATTAAGTTAATATTTTTCATAAAACATCTTAAGTTGGAACTGAACTTGGTGCAGAAACATTCACCAGCATATAATTATCAGGAAAATATATTTTAATGCTTCTGATCCTCTTCAATCTTACTTTCCAGGTTCAGATTCTGAAGCTTGCCGATCAAATCTGCAGAATCTGCAGCAATAAATCGTAAAAATAAACATGATTTCATGCATGTTTAGAAACAAAGCTTCAAAATTTGCTCATATCCAAACAACATAACTACAGGTCTATTCGGTCCGATCGGAACTTACATAGAAGAGCAATTTAAGTAGAACTGTTCGAAGAAGCACTAATAACTGAACTCTTCTCTAGACACTTAGTTTCTAGAGTAGAAAAGCTCTACTTAGTTTCTAAACACAAATATCTAACTTATAACAACAAGTCGAATGAGCAATCAAAAACGTACAATGTCAAACTATTTCAGGTGCATTGAGATTTCATACCATGATCTGGGCATCGGAGAATTCGATACACACGAGAAACGTTGGGCACTCTGGTATCACATGCAGGAGCTTGCCTGCTCTTTGCCTCCATAGAGAGCATTTTCACTGAAATTTTCTTCAAATAATCATCCTGAGATGTTAGAGAGTCGGAAAATTGAGTAACTTACGGTCTAACATGCTGCGTAGCAGATAAAAGAACACAAAAGATACCAAAGATACCATGTATATTTTCTTTCGCACATGTATATGTTGTAGAATTGTATCTCGATATGTCGTTATTCTAGAATATTGTTCGTAGTTGATTCATTTGCTTCCGGTTCTAAAGCTTTCATTAACGGAAAATAAGCGTCTTCTTCGTTGCAGAAACGAAACCTCCAATATACAACTTACGCTTGCTGCAGCAGCACGCTGTTAGGGAGATTTATACACTTCCTCGAAAAGCTTCATTCAGATAACATTTCAATGAAAACCGAGCCGGACCAAACATGTCCCATATCAAGAAAAATATGCCAACCATCGTGCTATAACAAAAGCGGAAAGATGTACTATTTACGTTGTTTGACTACTGGCCTACGTCTATGTGACGCCCTAACTTTTCGTGGGGTCACCATCTTAGAACTACTCTAACTCTAGTACTAGCACGCTTAACTCTCTTAACCTCTTGAATCTTACTACCATCCAAGATACTATAGCCAGATTAGGATATTTAGTCCTATTATATTGTTTATATATAGAACTAATCCAAATTTCGAGGGTGTCACATTTTTCCCTCCTTTAAGTCCTGACGTCCACGTCAGACTCAGGCACATTCACAAGTATCAGACGATGTGAGACTCGTCTCGCTAGCCTTAACCGACCTTGTGGCGCCTTGTGGGGAGCTGCACTCCACCCACAACGGTCATTAGCCGGAGAGCCGTGCTCTACCCGCTATATAATTCTGGCTCAGCCGAGACTCATCTCATATTTCCGGCTGGTGATTGGCTCTGATACCAACCGTAACGCCCCAACTTCCCAGGGAATCACCCATCCTAGAACTACTCCTCTCTTAACCTCTTGGGTCTTACTACCATCCAAAATGTTATAACCGGGTTAAGATATTTAGTCCTATTATATCATTTATATATAGGACTAATCCAAATTTCGGGAGTGTCACAGTCTACGGATGAAGACCGTGCGGAAACTTCTATTATAATCATAGTGGTCTACAAAACACTTATCCCAAAAATACACCCATAAGATTTCAAAATTCGAGACATCTAACAATCTCCATCTTAACTTGAATTCTCTATTTTCTTTCCGAAAAATCCAAAAGCTCCTGAAGTGTTGCCGCACATGTAAACCAAATTTATAGAATTTTTGAATTTGATCACCGAAAGAAACTTAATGAGCAAATTTGTGGGATTCTCTAAAGTGTCAATCTTCGCATTCTCCAGTTACGCCTTTATACACTCTCCGCTCTGTTTTTGCCCATGGACGCAGGCCAGTGGCCGAACCATATAAATATTGTGTGCTTTATCTTTTTTTTCTTTATTTTTATCTTTCTCGATTTTCTTTTGGTATTTTTCGCGACCAACGAATTAAATCTTTCCGCTTTGACTACTGGCCCCACTAGAGTACACTCATACATCTTTTCATTTGTCGCACTAAAATAATAGAATAAAAAATATATTTATAATAGTGATTAAATCATAATACAACTAGGAATACAAATTTACGAAAGTTAAGAATAATTTCAATAAGATTAGACATAATCTAAATTTACCTTACCGATTCCAGAATTCGAGACATATCTAGCGCATTATTTACACAAAGAAAAGTCGGGTATAAATTTTACAGTGCTCTCACTAGAGTAAACCCAAAGCCACCATCGTAACCTATATCTAGGCGGGTTAAGTAGACGGTTAAACGAATCGACCTTGTTCCAGCTAAACCTATTTAGGCTAAACCCAAGTCCGTTAACTTCGTTTCAGGTCGCGCCAGATTAAGCCGAGTCATATCGAGAATTGCCTACCTATTATGTATGGTAGTATTAGTACCTGGCTAGTAGCTGCAGAATACATCTTATCCTCGAATCTTACAGCACTTTTATGAAGTTCATCAAAACCCACCGCAACAGACACTGGCAGGTACCTACTTAAAATCTCCGTTCTGTACGTACAAAGAGAAAAATCAGTTGATTTAGTTTTACAGCAAAATGATTGGGTATCAGGCTCCTTTTTTTTTTTTTTTTTTTTTTTGTATATAGCTTCTGAATTATTATTATTATTATTATTTTATATAAATAGCTCTGCAAAGTTTAAAATTATAAAAATACTTCTATACTTGTCACGTGTGCATCACGTGAGCGTGTGCATCACGTGAGCGATAGAGCTAGTGAGGTGAATACAGTGAATAAATTTTCGTGTCTAAACATGGTTCTGTGTATTAACTTTCTTATGTGCCATGTAATTAAGAATCAGAAAATAGTGTGTTTTAGTTGAACACTGTAAATGATTATCCGTGTTCAGACACGGTGAATTATTTATCGTGCTTAAACTATCTATCTTATTTAAAGTAATTTTTAGAATTTGATGAAATTATTTATCGTGTTTAAAGTGATTTTTGAAATTTGATGAACGGAAAGAGAATAAGAAGAAAAGAAGAAGAGTAGGAGGCAACACGAAAATAAAAAATTTATATTTGAAATAATTTTTAATGAGACAAAACAGATAATCTTTAAAGATTTGATGGACGAAAAAAAAGGAAAAAAAAAAAAAAAGGAGAAAAGGAGAAGGCAGGTAGGATTGAAAAATTCGTATTTGAAGTGATTTTTGAAGATTTGATGAGGAGAGGGAAAGAATAAGAAAACTAGAAAAGAAATATACGGGAGAGGATAAGAGGAGGAATACAGTTAACGTGTTTAACTTAAATAGGTCGTCTACGTGGCACTTGTATAGCGTTTACGTGACAGAGACAAAAGTCAATTTTATAAATATAAATTTTAAAAAATAATCGTAAAAAAAGCTTTTGAATATTATAACACATAAATGAATTAACAACTCTACCCCATCCGAGTTTCTATAAAATTTTGTAACTAATTTTGTAATTTATTCATTTTTTTTTTTTTGAGCTATTGAACTTTTATATAACTGCAAATTATTAAAAAAAAAAAGGTTGAAATTTGAGGTAAGATTGCTGATTAAAAATATATATATATAATTTTCTTTTCTTTCGTTCAGCCATTTAAAGTTCAAGCGGCTAAGCCAACAAAGTAATTTAAAATTTTTAAATTTACTAATCTTTCAATTTAGTTTGATTTAGATAATTTAATGACACGAAAAAACTTCTGTATAAAAACTAAAAATAAAAAATGACAATGACAACGGCTATGATTTGTTTATTTTTTAAAAAAACTAATTCTATATAATAATCTAATATATTGTCAGAAATATTTTTTTTTTTTGTTTTACGCATCCCCGCAAGTGATGAATAATAAATTATTATTTTTTTAGAGAGAAAAACGTAGTATTTCGTTTATTTTGAAATAAATTTAGTTGAAAATATAAAACAACTAGACTTCAAACTCGCACTAGGGACAATTTCTTTTTTATTGACCATCTCTAACGCAAACGATACAGGGTTTGGTGGTTGATTCTCGAGGTCCCGAATTCGAAGTCTAGTTGCTTCATATTTTTAGCTAAGTTTATTTTTAAAAAAAACGACATGCTATCTTTTTCTAAAAAAAGAAAAAATAATTTTTTATTTTTCCTAGTGCAAGTGGCAAAGAGTTTCGTAGTTAATATCTGAAGTCTCGAGTTCGAAACCTAGTTGCTTCATATTTTTAACTAAAAGTTTATTTTAAAAATAAATGAAATGGATAACATACTGCATTTCTCTCAAATATATATGTATATAAGAAAAGCAAAAAAAAAAGTTGCTTTCAAATTTTTATTTTTTAGGCTGTATTTGATTCAGATATAATGTAGAACTATTTATTTCAGAAATAAATATAAATTCAGGAACAAGTACGAATAAGATTAATTTTACGTTTGGATAAAAATTGAATTGTTTCTGAAAATAAAAAAATTAGTGTTTGGATAGTTATATTAAAATAGTAAAAATCAGAATAATTATAATTTTAAAACAATAATATCTATCTAATTAATGAATATAAAAATATTAATTAAATAATAATTTAACTTATTTAATTAATTATTGCTAGAATTAATAAATTAATTAGTTAATAAAATAATTAGATTTATCAAAACATTAATTAAAAAGTTAATATAATATAAAATTATATTTATTTTAATTAAGCTGGAAATAAATTTATTACAGAAAAAAAAATAAATTAAAACAATAGTTTCAATCTTGTATTAGTTTGTTAAAAAAAATAAAAATGACTGTATCCCTTCATAATCAAATACGCTTTAAAGTATTTTATTTAAAAAATAAAATTTTAAAAAGTGGCATGCATTTCTGCCATCCGATCTTATATTAGTTTGTTCAAAAAAAAAAAAAAAAAAAAAACACGAAGACTACTGTATCCATTCATAATCAAATAACCTTTTCTCTCACATTCCATTTAAAATAATAATAATAATAATATAAAGGGTATATATAAATGTACATTCCATAAGGGGTGTATATCCTACACCTCACTCCATTCTGAGATGGAGTGAATTCTATTCGTCACTCGATGTGACGGATGAAATAAATATCCACCCGAGAATAAAGTGGGATGTAGAATGTACATTCTTTATGGAGTGTACACCTAGCATCACTCAAAAGAGAAGACAGCAATACAAACGAGATCCGAAAAAAAGAAAGAAAGAAAAGGAAAAGGCAGACTGACATTCTATCGACGATCCTCTGACGGGCTTCGAATGGGAGCTTTGCCCTCCAGTCGTCATCGGCTGCGGTGTCAATGGCTTCTGATTGAGGAGTGCTGCCATTCTTCTTCTCCTCCATTTCTGCTAGCTTGCAAATCCTAATGAACAAAGTGAGATCTCATATCTATATATATATATATATAGGATTGTATGAATAAATTATAAAAATATTTTAATCATTTAAATTGGATGTGATTAGCTAAAATTTGTAATGTAGTTGATAGGACGCATTGCTTCAGGGATAACGAAGCATTTATAAACTATTTCGATATAATCAGATATTTAAAAATTTTGATTTAGATTACTATTAATTTTACATTATCATATTTTATTCATTTTATTAAAAATAATAAATAGTTTATCGTTTTTTTTTTTAAAAAAAAAAGCTCAATTAAATTTTATTGCACTTTATTTTAGTATTATTTTTATTTGCTACATTGTAATTCAAGTATCTAATTTTTGAAAAGTTTGAATTTAAAACTTGATCTTTTAATTTATCTTATTTATTAATTATTTGATAGTATTTTTGTTATAAATTTTAGACTTATTAAAAATAATGATTAATTTCATACAGTTCAGTGTAAACATATTGAAAAGTAGATATATTCGTACAAAGTTTAGCTTTTTTATTTTATATTTATTTCTTTAAAAATCCTAGGTTGTTTATATATATCTTTTTAGTTTATTATGAATAAAATATCAGTTTTTTCCTTTTAAATATGTCTCTAAAAAAATTTTAGCCGTTAAAATAATAAAAAATATAAAATTATAAAAAATCTTCTATAATATACCGTTTTTTTACTTTGCTGCCTTCCATAATTACGGAATTAGTTTTAAGAGGCAACGGAGTTAATAGAACAGGCGAAATGACGATAATGCTCTTATCCCTGTGGACAGAGCATGCCGCCCTCTTCCTACCCGCCTACTCCGCCTTCTACGGCGTCCTCCTCTCATTCTCCGTCCACCACTCCCTCTCCCTCGCCCCCTCCCTCCTCTCCTTCCTCGTCCACTGCTCCATCTCCCTCGCCCCTCCCCGCCCGACCCCGCCGTCCCTTCGACCTCATCTAGGAGGTCTACCTCGGCGACCCCTACGCTGCTGCCGCTGAGGACTATACGGACGCCAAGGACTACGGCGGCAGAGCCGGAGGCGACCCGACGATGCCCGGGTGGGCGTGCCCATCCGGCGCTACTCGGCGGCGGGCGATGGAGGCGGCCCTACCCGTAGTGAAGGGGCAGGAGAGAGGATGGAGTTTGAAGGGTATTTTCGGTATATCACCTAAGAAATTCACGATTCACTCACAGAATGCTGACGGTGGGGTAAATGCACAATTCCGTAATTATGAGGGGACAAAAGGTAAGTTTTTGAAAGATAATGGGCAAAGTAAAAAAACGGTATATTATAAAAAGATTTTCCGTAATTTAGCCAAATAAATTAACTTCACAAATTAATTAAGGTTAATTATTTAATTTATAATTAATTATATTTTTCTAGCGAAGATTAACGGTAGAAATATATATGAATAATTTTAAATTTTTTAAAAAATAAATATAAAAAATTAACTGTGTAGGAATATATCTATTATTCGATAAGTTTATCGGAACGGTATGAAATTAATCCAAATATCACATATCTCATCGTATTTGATTGTTTTCGATGCATATTCAAATGAAAGTGGGTCGAAAATGGGCCGAGGCCCAAATCAAAACGGCCCACAAAGCAAACCCTAACCCTAACCCTAAACCCAACTCAATTTGTCCCCCTCTTCATCTTTGAGCTCTTCTTCTCTCCCATTTCTCCAATCTCTGCATCTTTTCGCTGGATTCAGGATCGGTAATTGCTTCACTCTTCTTCCTTTCACCGATCTCTACTCTCTACTCTTTTTGTTGTTTCTTTTTTGGTTTTTGGTTTAATTTTGTTGATTTTATACTCGAAACAAGGATGAAAATTTTATGATAAGTTTAAGGAGAAAGGGTAGTAATAATAATATCCAAGATTGGTATGCAAGTAAATATATGTATTTCCAGGGATATGTGTGCAAATGTTCCTTGTTCATTTGTTCTCATGTAAGGAAGATGCTGTATAGATGTTGTGGAGTTTCCAAAATTTGATCTTTCATATTTAATTCATCCAAAATATTTATCCTAAGTTTAATATTTAACTAAAAAAAAGTTTTCTACAATTTTTTTTTTTTTTTTTTTGTAATTTTCAGATGTGAACTTTGTAGTGATTGGAATCTCTTAGATGAACAGTTAAATATTTAACTAAAAAAAAAAGGTTTTCCATAATTTTTTTTTTTTTTTTTTTGTAATTTTCAGATGTGAACTTTGTAGTGATTGGAATCTCTTAGATGAACAGTTAAATATTTAACTAAAAAAAAAGGTTTTCCATATTTTTTTTTTTTTTTTTTTTTTTTGTAATTTTCAGATGTGAACTTTGTAGTGATTGGAATCTGTTAGATGAACCGCATTTCGTGCGCGTCTTCTGCAGCTCTTGTTTCGAATTGCGGGCATGGATTAATGAGGAGAGCTTTCTACGGGTTTTCTATGATCTCGCGGAGAAGAGGCATTTGGCGCACCGGCATTGAAGCACTCAATTTAGGTCTCCTCCCGTCAGCAATTCGCGTTCGGTGCTTCTCTTCTAAGCGCACGCGCGCTTCGAAGTCGCCGAAGGCGGATGCGAAAGTGCCAATGGCTGAAGAGAGTGATGCTTTTTATGTTGTCCGGAAAGGAGATGTAGTTGCCGTCTATAAAAATTTAACCGATTGTCAAGCCCAAGTTAGCTCTTCGGTATGTGCAGTTCCGAGTAATTCTCGGATTCAGCCTAATTCACATGAGTTGTGTGATTTCTACATAGTTGTCTTCTTTCTAGCATATGCTCGTGTTAGATATGCAATTTACTATAGCATCGAATTAGGCATTGGCATAATGTTAATGTGGCAAATTCTTGTGCTCTGTGCTTTTCATTAAAGTAGGTGTGTGATCCTTCCGTCAGTGTGTACAAAGGTTATTCTTTGCGTAAAGAAGCAGAAGATTATCTCGCCGCTCGCGGGCTTAAGAACCCTCTCTACTCCATTAATGCAGCGGATGTAAACGAGGATCTGTTTGGGAACCTTGTACCATGTCCTTTTCAGGTAAGAAAATGACCCTACAATTTTATTGTGAGTTTAGTGCATGCATTCTATCCTTCAATTCTGCCCTATGTTGTAATTTAACGTTGTATTTGTCGGATCGTTGGCGCTAACCATTAATTCCAAAAGCTCGAGCTGTTAGAAATACGCAACCAATTCACTTAAAGCGTACAGACACAGCGCCCACGGGTCTCGACCGGACTCAACCCACCTGGACGTTGGGTCTATTGCTGGGCCTCTTGCCGTTAGGTCTATTGTGGACCGCAGCCCCACTCAACTTATTAGGCTCACTCAACTCAACTTATTAATCTCCTGGGCCTATTGTCACGAGGCAGGAAGTTGGACCTATTTAATCCATAAATAAATAGCCAACAGTATTAGGCTGCAAGATAGTTTCATATCGCATGCTGGTGAAGGGAAAATGTTAATAGGAAAGCATGATAGATTTGATTTTATGATTGTACCTAATAATAAGTCGGCAAGTTAGAAGCGAGCCGCTATTTCTGTTGAAGCTTGTTCTTCTTGATAAAGCCCATACTAGTTAGGAGCAACTCGTATTAGTGCGGAAGGATCTACATGGTTGTTAAGAAAGATAACATCAACAAATGCTTCTTAATTGTTAAATTTTATTCTTGTTCGTTATTTATTTTGTAGTTGAGCACAGAAAGTTTGAAATTACTGCCGCAGTTCACTAAAATCGTATTCTTTTTCTTATCTTTCCTTTTGTTTTGGCAAATTGACTGTTGCCCTTTTCTCCCAGCAACCAGATGGACTTGCATTTTTGGTTGCTCAAACCGGCGAAAAGACTTCTACTTTGAAAAGGGCGCAGCACATGGTGAGTAGGGTAATAACTGTCACATATTTTTATATTCGACTGTAGATTACCCTGTCGTGTTATAGGTAAATTGAGCCCTTGTTACTGTAATCTGTGGCTTTTGACAGGTTCTTGTATATTAAGAAAGGATTTAGTGTCCGCAAACAAGCCAAATCAGTACATGTATTGCTCACTTCTATGTATGGATGTTATCATCGTGCAGGAATCTACTTCTGCCCTGATTGAACCGTCGAAGAAACATCCCAGGCTTGCGTATTCAGTTGAGCAGCAAGCAATATTTCGTAATGATGTGAGTTGTTGCATGATGTCTAATGCCTGTATGCTCTGCTTCTCTTTTCCTATCTGTGTATTATTTTCCTGCTGTTTTATTCTGCTGCTGATACCGCAGATATCTTATTTTGTGAATTGAGTGGGTGAAAATATGACGGAGTGGCGAAAAAAGATACTTGACCGAACCCATATAATTCCTTCAAGAATTCTTGTCACAGACCACACAGAGTTTCCTTTACTCGAGTGTTCTATACTTTATTTAAGTTAGACAGTTATAATAGTATTGCGTGCTTGTGGAAGTCATCCTGGAATCAAGTATTATTCCAAATTGAGTTTGATTTGGTTGTTTTGCCGGATAATTGTGCTGATATTATAAATGCTTTAGAAGTTGTTCGCAAATCACAAGTTCGCAATATGAACTCTAATCTGAATAAACTCCTGAATATTGGAAGGAAACGCTGGGAACTGTATGCAGGTGAGAAGAGATGGTTGTTCTTCTCCCAGGATTGTAAATTCATTTTCATTGGTCTTTAAATTTTGTGCAGTATGTTTCATATTGATGATTACATCGTACATGATTGAGCTTTACCGCCTTTTAGGTAATTTGATTTGCTCGACTATGATACTCTTCCTGCCATTTCTATACTGTCTTCAACATTAACTACAGTAAGAATGTAATTCACTTAATCACGACAGATGTCTTGTGTTCTTGAATTTGACGGCGCTTCAAAAGGAAATCCTGGAAAATCTGGTGCTGGAGTTGTTCTTCGAGCTGAAGATGGAAGTGTGGTAGATACAGATCGGTTTCTTCGCTGCATATGTTTTTCTTTTTAATTTACGGTGAATTATTCGCACCTTAAGAATTTTGGAACTCTGCTTGTCATGTGAATGAAGATTTGTAGAGTCCGCGAAGGTTTGGGTGCTGTAACAAATAATGTCGCCGAATATCGAGCATTGATTTTAGGAATGAAGTATGCTCTAAAGAAAGGGTTTCATAAAATACGCGTGCAAGGCGACTCTAAGCTTGTTTGTAATCAGGTGCATGGTTCAATATATCACTGAAGCTAACTCTTACCATGCATGTGACACCCCCGGAATTTGGATTAGTCCTATATATAAATGATATAATAGGACTAAATCTCTTAACCCGGCTATAGCATTTTGGATGGTAGCAAGATCCAAGAGGTTATGAGAGTTAAGCGTGCTAGAGCTAGAGTAGTTCTAGGATGGGTGACCCCGTGGGAAGTGGGGCGTCACAATGCATGCTCAAATTATACTGTTTTTGTACTTCATGCCACCATGTCCTTGTAACCTAACTTTTGTGCCGAAATCTATCTATATGAAAACAGGTTCAGGATCTCTGGCGGGCCAGGCACCAGAACATGGCTGGCTTGTGTAAGGAGGCGAAGGAGCTCAAGGATATGTTTCTCTCATTTGAGATCAGACATGTTAAGAGGGTAAAAAAAGCTATCCATTGTTTCGTTTTTGCCGTTCCTTTGTTACACATTTGGAATGCGAAAACACTTACTCTATTCTGGCGAAGACATTTATCATTTGGCAACCAATTTATTGCTGCTAATTTGGTTTAAATTGGCTTTTCATATCACTTTGAAGGAGTTCAATGCAGATGCAGATGCGCAGGCGAACCTAGCCGTCGATCTCCCGAGTACGAACATTCTGCACCTTCTATCTATGCACCCATTAGTTCTGCATGCTCACATCGTAATCCTTGTTCCGTCTTGCAGACGGAGCAATTCACGAGGAATCCGTCTGAGCTTTTCTGATTCTGGCGCTGAAAAGGATGAACTTTTTCTCTCTTTTTGGCCTGATAATTTTACGACGAAACGAACAATTTTTTTACCAAATTTTTTTTGGAGGAGGTTAAGTTGGACTCTTTGGATTAGGTTGGCAAAGGGTGTTCACTTGATTAATTACTTTTTGTTGTACTAATTTTGTTCAATTTTTAAGATTGGCCTTTGAAGATAAATGTATGAACTGTGATGCTGTACATCTTTAACAAGTTGTTTTTATGTAGAGTGGAATATTTTCCAATGTTGGATGCGGTTGTACCTGCAGATCGAAATAACCGAACCCGACCCGGCCAAACGGAGTTCGGAATCTCGGATCCGCACCCGAATCAACCCGAATCCCACTTAGCCCTAATCCCGCTTTATCCCCTCCCCGACACCTCTCTCTCTCTATCTCTCACTCTTCTCGTGGGGCAACAATGGCGACGCTCTCATCGCTCTCTCCCTCTCTCCGCTCCCATCCCCGCACATTCCCCTCTCCTTCTCCCTCCTCCTCCCCTTCGTTCCTCTCTCTACTTAAATCGCCTTCGCCGCGGAGCCCGACGCCGTTCTCGAACCCTAGAGCGACCGCAAATGGCGCCGTACGAGGCGGCGCCGCCCTGGCGGCGGCTGCGGAGTTCGTCCCCGTCACCCCCTCCGACGTGCTCACCATGTTCTTCAAGGCGCGCTTCCTCTCACCTCTCCCGTTTTTACTCAATAAACCCCCATCAACTTGTTTGCCATTGCAATTTGGTCCGTATAGTTTCTCTTTTTTTTTTTTTTTTTTTTTTCTTTTTTTTTTGCACATGTTAGGGAAATTTACTAGGGTGGTATGTCATGCTCCGAGTTCGAAAAATAGAGTTTAAATTTTTTTTCAAATCCAGCCAAGGCGCAACAGACCGTCACATATATATAAAAAAAATTTTAATCCCCATTTGATTGAGCCTTTTCTATACATATTCAGCTGAGCCTGGGTCTGGACCCGACAGACCGCCACATATATATATATATAGAAAATTTTTAATCTCTATTTGATTGAGCCTTTTCTATATATGCTCGGCTGAGCCTGGGTCTAAATGACAGGGCTAGCGAGACAAGTCTCACATCGCCCGGTGATCTTGGGCTGTTGTGTGTGTGTTTGGGCTGACGATGATGTCAGGCCTAAACGGGGGGAGTCTGTGACGCCCCTAATAGTCCCACATCGGATGTGGATGGAATTGTGATTGGATTTATATGAGATATGGACACTACTAATAATAACTGGGCTTAAGCATTTTGGGTTGTGGTTTGGGCCCAACGAGTTATTATTTCTAGTGGGCCGGGTCGTTATATTTGGTATCATAGACAATAACCAGCCGGAAATGTGCGGCGAGTCTCGGCTGAGCCTGGGTCTAGATGACAGGACTAGCGAGACGAGTCTCATATCGCCGGGTGATCTTGGGCTGCTGTGTGTGTGTTTGCGCTGACGAGGATGTCAGGCCTAAACGGGGGGAGTCTGTGACGCCCCCAATAGTCCCACATCGGATGTGGATGGAATTATGATTGAATTTATATGAGACATGGACACTAGTAATAATAACTGGACTTAAGCATTTTGGGCTGTGGTTTGGGTCCCAGGAGTTATTATTGCTAGTGGGCCGGATCGTTATATGATATCTTTGAATCAAATCAAGTAAAGTTTCTTTGATCAAATTTAAGTTTAGTGGATCAAAGTGCGAATTGTTGGGAGCTTAAACCCTTTTTGTTATTGTTGACATGAACCAGGCAGAAGGAACCATGGCTGAATCAAACATCCCTGCTGTGACCAAGCTTTTAGAAGTTTGTAATTTGTATTGCCATTGCTCAATTTTGTAATAATTTTTGTTTAAAATTTTGAATATTTTGTTCAATGTGTTCACTATATTTGTGGTGGGTTTTGGATGTTGTTCTGCAGGGAACAGAGGGTATCAGTGATGTGGTGGTGCAGGTCGCCGAGGGCGTCGCCAGTGTTGAGGTGAGATTGGGCTTCTTTTTTCACCATATTTATCCGAATTGCTTGAACTTTACATCAAGAATCAATTTTGCTTCTCTGTTTTATGCTTAGAATGTTCGAAATTATAGCACTCATAACTCGTCGGCCTCAAATTATCGGCGTGACAGATTCTCTCTATTTAGAACTGATGTCCATGTCAGGTCCAATTTCCTAGCCCACAATCACGCTCTACTACCAAATGTGCACTAATAACTCGTCAGCTTCAAACCGCTGGATCAAAATACTTAAACTCAGTTATTAGTATTAGAGTTTTCGGTTCTCTTATATTTTCATCTTCGAAGATTCTCGAATGCTCGAAAATAACATCTCAAAGAAAAAGTGGTGTAAGCTATTGCTCTAGCCCCTAAGATATGGAGGAGTATTTCCTTATGGCGACACAGCTGATGTTATTCGACACTTCTAACCGATTAGTTTGTCTAATGTAGCGCACATTCTCTGGCGGCGTTCGATGCCATTTGTACTAATAACACGCAAATAGTGCACGATATCCAATGCGCCATCTTATAATATGTTTGTTTCGCGCAATCTTGCACTCAACAGAAGTAACTGATCTTCTCGGTGCAGCTGACGAAACAGACCACTGTGCAAGCTACAGGGGTGGCTTCGAACCTGGTCGAGATCTTACAAGGGTCAGGATTCTTCAAGCTACAAGCTCTGAATTTGAGTTTCGAGGATGAAGAAGATGTTGCCGACTAGTTTTGCATTGCGACCGACCGACCGATCTCCTGTTTCGTGGACCATGAATTAATGCTATTTTCGACCGTTTTTTTTCTTCTTTTTTAAACTTGAATGTTGCCATATATCTACCATGTTCTTACTTCTTAGTAGTTCCATCCTTGTGCTCTCTAAGTAGGGGTGGCAATTCAGCTCCTTGTTTGCAAGCCAGCTCGTGTTCGGCTCGAAATGAGCTCGAGATCGAATCGCTTGTTTAGTTATCGAGCTGAACACGAGCCTAATTTTCCAACTCGTTTAATAAACGAGCCGAACACAAGCTGGGGTCAGCTCGCTCGTGTTCGGCTCGATAACGGCTTGAATATATATATATAAATTTTATTATTTAGATTTTAAGCTATTAATTTTTTATAAATTTTATTTTTAAAATTTTTTTTTTAGGTTTACATCTAATAATAGAAATAAAAATTAAACTTGTTGTTTGCGAGCCGGCTCGTGTTCGGCTCGTTAATAAACGAGCTGCACACGAGTCGAATTTTTCAACTCGATATTTAAACGAGTCAGCATGAGCCGATCCCAGTTCGTGTTCGGCTCGTTGACACCTCTATCTCTGAGCTGAACTTGAAATATTGTGATATTTTTCAAAAATAAAAATCATAATGTTGAGAGTGGGATTTGAACCCACGCCCTTTCGGACCAGAACCTTAATCTGGTGCCTTAGACCAACTCGGCCATCTCAACATTTGGAAATAAAGTTCCAAAATATGTAATATAAAATGAATATCAAAAACAACAAAGGAAATTAAATTAATTAAAACATAGTTAATTTGGAGTTTTCAAGTTTTGAAAAATAAATATTTCTAATGTAGAGCTCTCCACTAAAATTTTATCCCTAATTTTAATCCAATTTGATTTTAGTCCCTTGGAAAAAACCAAATGGCCAAAAATCCCTCCTAAGCAATTAATGAACTGGCACAGTTTTACCTATAAATATGGAAAAGGTATATTTGCTCTTTTTTTTTTTTTTTTTCTTTTGGTTAATTTCTTTCTTTCTTTCGTACATCAGAATCTTCAAAACTAAATTTAAGATGCCTTCAATCTCAACAATATATATAGTCGTTCAATTATATATATAATTTTAATTTTAATTTTTTATAATTTTTTCTGATGTTATAATACAATATTTTCTTTTTAGCCTGAGAAAAAAAGCTAATTTTGATTGCAATAACTTCAAATCTCACCTACATTTAACAAGCGATTTAAAATTAATAGTTTCCATTAGGTATACGATCTCTAATAATAATCCAGTGGTAAATTCCAAAATGTTCTATAGTAGAGGGGTCTCCACACAAATTTTTCTTTTTAGTTTACAAAAAAATAATAGACCCGGTGCACCAGCACAGAGACCAATCCTGTTCCAACTTTGAAGGAAACAGTAACCTCGACGTGGCCCTAAATAGCACCACCACATTGAGAATAAGGAGCACTTATTTCATGCACCCGGTGTATCCGCGTGTCTCATGCACCACACTAGATGTAATTATAAATATAGTATAGTTATAACTATATATATTTTATTAGATTGGATACGATATTTATAAATTTATCTTGTGTAATTCCAATTATAACAAATCAACTTTATCAAATCAAACAAGTATTATTTAGGAATAATTTTTTTTATTTCACTATTCTGGACAAAGTAGAGCAAAAAAATGGTTAAAGATAAAAGTTTAAAATAACCCTTACTTAACAGATTATTCTATAATAACTAGTTAAAAAATATTCCAGCCCCTCCTTGAAATAGGGTTTATACCTCAGGGCAGTGAATAATTTTTTTATTTTTTTTAGATTATTTTATCTTCCAATCTGAGACTATATGAACATGAAGCTATGTAATATGCGGTTATGTATTTATTTTTGTTTACTATTTATTATTTACTAATTATTATTTACTAAAATATACTATAAAATATAAAAAATTATTTTGTTTACTAATTATTATTTTTTAAAATATATTATAAAACATAAAAATTTATTTTGTTTATGTGAGATATAATTTATTATTTATAATTAAATTATCATTTTAATTAATTTATAATAATTAAAATTTATATATATATATATATATATATATATATATATATATATATATATAAGGGCAAAGTTAACATTTTGATAAAAAATCTATCATCCTTTTCTACTATTTTCTACTATTCCATAATTTTAACTAAACACAATTTTTTCTATTCCAGAGAATACCAACTTTTGAACCAAACGCAATTTAACTTTTATACTTGATTATCCCGAAATAGCAAGCTATTTCAGATATAAAAAAATTTATACCCGAAACAAACGGAACCTAATGAATTAAATTCTGATTTTGGGCCTTTATAATAATAGGGTTTAAGAAGTGGTGCATGCACTAAAACTAGAGAGAGAAGAGAATATACCTCTCTCTCTCTCTCTCTTTCTCTTTAGATTTGTAGAGCCCATTTAATTCCACTAGACACTCACATGAGCCAATTTAATCCATTCACAATCAATTATCAAAGCCACACATGTATTACTTGCACCCAAAAGCACTTTTTAAAATATCACATTCAATGATGTAAGATGGCTTGTCACCCATGTGAAGTTTAAAAAAAGATCAATACACTTACTAGTAACATATGCTTAAACACACATGGCCACCTCATATGTAACATGCATGTATATATAAACCCTAGCCAACTCACTCTTATCCTTTGCTCTTCTGTGTTATAGCTTAATTTTAAGCTATTTTTCTATGGGTTTTAATGCCCTAATCATCAAGCCCTAGTACTTATATCATAGAAAACTATCACCAGTGTTATTCCTACTTTGACCACCTACTTTAGATTCCAATCTTATAAATTGCAGGTGGAGAGAACATGCAGGTAGAGATACTTGAGTTGTCTGATGTGTGGTTGTGCAGTTATACTAAATCTCATATGGCTTAAAACAATGATTAATACTGGTCGCAATGATGGGTTTTTGTTGCTTAATTATTGCTAGATTCTTCAGTGGTTATTTAGATCACCTCATCCTGGGGCAAAGAACACTCTAGTCACAAACAAGAGTATTGGTAAGGATCGGAATGACTCATTATATGGATCTTTCATGTTAACATATATTGTTGTTCGTTGTTACTTGATGATGATCAGATGAAGTAGCGAAGTACCTTCGAGACGGGCAATCGGGCGGCGGAGAGGAGGAGGAGGATGGTGATGATGAGGAGAGTGAGGAGAGGAAAAGTAGGGCTTGGCTTTATAGTGCTTTGCAACTGAAGTATCTACAAAGCATACACAACACAATCACTAGTTACAACTTGTTGCATAGTTTTAAGATTACTGGAGTAAGGAAAATGGGGCACAAGGGTGAGGGTGTTACTGTGGGGTGCAAAGTCCTACCGATTTGCGACGCGGTCTCGGGGGTCGGGCGTAACGGCGCGGACAGCGGCCGCGAGGCGTCGTCAGCGAAGGAGGCTGGGAGGAGTGGGGAGAGGCGGCGCGCGGTGTCGCGGATGAAGGAGCTCATCAAGTGGGCTGCAGCAGTTAAGTCCCACAAAGTTGGTAGCAAAGCATGGAAGGTAAATAGATTGATAATACAGTATAAAAGCCCCCTCAACTATAGGTTATTTTAAAATAGTCCTCGACGCCTAGTAAACATGGCTATAGTTCTCAACAATTATAATAAAATATTTTCGTACATAAGTCACTAACCATCAGTTGTAAATCGCATTTACCGGTTTATATGTCATGCAATAATTTCTCCAAAAAGAAATTCATAAACCTTTAACTAACCTTTCTAAACTTGACATAGCATTCTCTTTTCTTGTTGAAGGTCTTGTACTTCAAAAACAGAGCATCACTGAAGGACCCACTTGATGACCGTATGAGCACAAACTCGAGCAAGATCAGCCTCCGGTGGGACGTCGGCAGCTGCTCGTCGACGTCGACGGTGTATTCGCCTTTGTCGGCATTCGCATCCACGGCGCGAACCGAACATATGATAGTGAAGAGCTGCTCCAACCTCTCAGTTGCTCTGCAAAGCACAGAATGTGATGATATCAGAAACTCATGCACCAGCCTGAACACTGAGGAGTGTGTCAGAACAGGGCAGTGGATCACTACAGATTCTGATTGTAAGTTCTCTTCATACATAAAATATTAACCTTTTTAGGAGGTTTTACATATCTATTCTCTTCAAAAACAATCAATCAACAAAACAAACTGAGTTTTTCGAAGCAATCTACCAATCAGACTATTTCATTTATTTTTTGAAGGACATATATTAAATACATTGTGTAACAAGGCTAAATATGATAGATACAACTCATTCCTCTGAAATGCGACAAAATCAAGAAGCTTTACTTTGCTTTCTATTAAAACATTTAACAAATTTGCAGTTGTGGTGCTGGAGCTATGAAAAGGAAATGGAGTAAAGTGGGGTGTGCTAAAATGATCTTTCTACATGGAACAATTGGCAGCAACCATTTCTCATGGCGGAAACAATGGAAAATCGAAGCATCAAATCAAAATGGGAGGATTTTAACAAAGCATATAGCAGAGTATAATGAATGTAAATCTCCTATGAAGGGTTTAGACAATAATGCAATTCTAAAACTAGCACTTGAATGCAAGCTTGGTACCATGAAACATTAGTTCAGTGGAATGACAATGCAAACTAATTTAAACTCATAATTTGCCGTGATTTTTTGGACTACAAGAAGATCCAAGGATTGTTAATATTCTAGTTTTGAATCAAGGGGACCTTTAAGGCTCTCCTTGCACAGTTTGTCCTCTTTGGTGCTGGGTATAAAATAGTAAACCACCTTACGCTGTTGACGAAAGCGGTTGTTTCACATGGCGGCAGAGTACAGTCCTGAATTCTAACCTCACCAGGTCCGTCTATTAAATTGACAGAAAAGCAAAATCTCCAATCATTCGATTCGAAAGCCCACCTTGTGCGTCTAGTAATAATCTCGAGTCAAACATTGAGAAGTTACAAGTGTAGAGTATAAATTATAACCAGATCAGATTCAAGGATTACATGGTTTGAAGCAAGCCGAACAGACAACAGATCAAATAAAAATAATTATCAATATTATACCAAATTTCAAATCACACACGACTTTTTCTTTTTCCTTTTTTTTTTGAATTCAGGTAGGCGTTGAATACACACAGGTAAGATTATATAGGCCTGCAGTTAAATTTGATCAGATCAGACTAAAAGTAATTCAATCAAGATATATAAAATTGTATAGAAATCTTACAGAGTCATAATATAGTTGGTGGTTCTCAATCCTGTTTGTAAATCATACTAAATTTGATACAAAAATAAGTTAAGAGTACAATGATTGATACCACATTTTTATATAAAGGTATGAATTCAAAGGCTCTCTTTTATTTCCGACCTACATGAACATAGAAATACGAATGCCGCCAAACCTTGTGAAAGAGCCATCACGAATTATAAATGCCGCGAAATTTTAACCCGTGAAGCTACGGTTTGCTGATCGAGTCCATAAAGTGAATCGATCAGGTGCATTCTAAGCGACCCCGGTCCTTTTGCCATTTCCATCCCAAGCTCTCCCGCCAATCCAAAGATGGAGACAGCACAAGCAGTGGCTTCCAAAGTGTTTGTTGGATCTACAGCAACAAAGGCAGCGACGAGGGCCGTGACAGCACATCCTGTTGCGGTAATCTTCTGCATCATGGGCACCCCATTGTGAGCACCAATCACATTCTGTCCATCGGTGATGAAATCGACGGCTCCTGATACTGCGACAACCGCACCACTGGATAGTGCCAATGACTTGGCAGCTTCCACGGCATCAATCGACTCATGGGAGCTGTCGACTCCCTATTTATCCACACAAGCAAATTGAAAGTGATAAACAGTAAGAAAATAATCCATGTAGATGCTAAATTGCTAATTAGCAAAACATATTTATGAAAGTACTACAGCTTTATTGTGCTGAAATTACTTTGGTTTACCATGCTTCACAATTGTTTAACAAAGAAAAGGGGATACTATAAGCTTGTTGTTTACTTTTTTAATCAATCATGAATATTGATTTTGTCTTGATTATTTTGGACAAATTTTATATCATGTCATAGTTATTAATAAAGTTCCCCTTAAATGTTGTGCTGGAAAAAAACGACCCATTCAACTTCCAGATGGAAAGGTGGCAAATTATATAAGGAATATCACCAATCACCTAAACTTCCAGATGCAAAGGTGGCAAATTATATCAGGAATATCGCCAATCACCTAAATTAAGTTTCTCTACGGGTATAGTTCTTTTATGTCAAAAGCAGCAACACTCTCTTTTACAAGTTATTCTTATACAGGATATAGTTCTTTTATCTCAAAATCTACTTATCATATAGGCTGATTGCACTTTATGACCCTATGGTAGTGGTTAAAAGTTTAGGCTGTTTAGCAGTTTGCTTATGTACAGTTGCTGTTCTGGTTGTCCATAAAGACCTGTTGTTTACATGCCGTTGAAAAGGGTCAAGTAAAATGCTATATAGATTACAACAGGGGTGAAACAGTGAAAACAAGAAACAAGCTATACAACAGCCACAGTCGATTTGTTTTCGATGATAGAGTTTTCAAATCAATGATCGGCACCGTTGAACATGATCTATACGATTTGAAATATTTAAAAATCAAATTTCAAATCTTTTCGATATCATTAACCTAATGATCAAAAGGTTGCAAAATTTGTAATTCTACTAGTCGATATGACTTGTTTAACAGTGTAAAGAAATCTAAATCAATTGAATTTTGATTAGAAAATTCTTTACACTATTTAAAACAAGATCTATACTCTTGATCTTGATTACAAGACTTCTATCATTACTTTTTAAAAGATATTCATTTTGAATCGTTTATTTTGTGTCCGCTGATGGACAAGAGAACAATATCGGAAAAGTATAAAATTTGATTTCTAGATAGTTTAAATGATTTAGATCATGTTTAACGGTACCGATTGTCGATTTGGAAGTTCCATCATCGAAAGCAAATCAGTAGCAACGGAGCCCGTTTGCTACCGAAGTATTCCAGTTCAACTCTTATTAGTATTTCAATGACACACATGATTGCTATCGTGCCTACTTCAGAACAACAACCACAAGGTAGTTAACACTTTGAACCGCACAGTAAGGAGGTGCAAACGCATGGGGAGCTTAACCGCACTATACCACGGGAGAGCTTTTCTGAAATTTTTTTAAAGAAATTTTCTTTCTTAGATAACATGCATCTAACAATACTAAATGCAAGAAGCTCAAGAAAACTAAGCACAAATATAAGGCGCTTTGTTGGTGCCCACCATGAACCAACGAATAAGCAAGGCAACAAACCACTCTCGAACAGATTGATTTTCAACACCTTTCTCATTAATTCAAAGGATATACTAAATATAACTTTAAAGCTCCAAATTTCAAAAGCTTTAATTTTGAATAAAACCATAGGGTGATTCCCTATGTATAATACGTCAAAGATTTTAACTTGTCATAAAGTACAACTTACGAATAAATTCAAATTTCGTGTAGTTTAAATTACATCAAAGCGCTTAATTTCCCCCCTCACTAAACCAAACCATGTAGCTAAATATCCTTCAAAGAACATATTCAACAACATTTCACATTATTTATATTGTTTGTATAACAACTTTTTCACTATGATGGAAAAAACACAGTTTTGCCTTTACATCGCAAATCTGGGAATATAAGGGTTTAAATATATCTAATTTTGGTATCTGATAGATAGTTCATAAAACAAGCATCTTAAACAAGAAACCACTCGTGCATAAACTCAACAACCTAATAGACGGTAAGCAACTTACGAATTCCGATACAAAGAACTCATCTTTATTACTTTTGCATTGCGAATCCGGGAATATAAGGGTTTAAAGAATAATACATTTAATTTGGGTACCTGATTTGTAGTTCATTAAACAAGCAACAATTCTCTCACGCACAAAATCAAACACCAAATAGACACTAAAATGATACATAAAGCAACTTACAGATTCTCGCACAAAAAACTCACCTTTATTAACTTTGCATTGCAAATCCGGGAATATAAGGGTTTAACGAATAATATATTTAATTTTGGTATCTGATTGAGCATCTTAAACGAAAAAACACTCACGCATAAACTCAAACACCAAGTAGACGCTAAAAGGATACATGAAGCAGCTTATGGATTCTCATGCAAAGAACTCATCTTTATTACCTTTGCATTGCGAAACCGGGAATTTAAGGATTTAAAAGAATAATACATTTAATTTTGGTATCTAGTTGAGCATCTTAAACGAAAAACCATTCACGCATAAACTCAAACATCTAATAGACACTAACTAACATGATAAAAACCATTCACGCATAAACTCAAACACCTAATAGACACAAACTAGCATGATAAAAACCATTCACGCATAAACTCAAACACCTAATAGACACTGACAAGCAGGATAAAACACAGCATCTTCCGAACTCCGATACCAAGGAGGAATCTTTATTACCTTTGCGTCGCTGACCCGGGACGCGGACGCGAGGGCGATGATCTCGGAGGGGTTCCCCTTGACGACCGTGGGGCGGAGGGCGAGGAGACCGAGGCACGCCTCCATGCGGAACTCGGAGGCGGAGGCAGCGACGGGGTCGAGGACCCAGGGGCGGCCAGCGTGGGCGGCGGCGGCGGCGGCGGCGCGCATGGCGGGGAGCCAGGGCTCGGAGAGGGTGCCGACGTTGACGACTAGCGCGGCGGCGCGGGGCGTGAACTCGGGGACCTCACGCAGCGAGTGGACCATGGCGGGGGAGGCCCCCGCGGCGAGGAGGGCGTTGGCGACGAGGTCCATGGAGACGAGGTTGGTGATGCAGTGCACGAGCGGCGCGCTGCGGCGCACGCGCTCCAGGAGCGCCCACGCCGCCGCTCCGCGCTCCATGCTCGGCGATGCGCGCGCTCTCACAATTGTGATGTAGGGGGGAGAGGCGGCGAAAATAGGAATAATAATAATAATTAAAAAAGTTAAAAAAAAACCTGTACGGCCTATTTATATATAGGGTTAATTGCATACGGCTCCACGTAAATATATCGAATAATAAATATATACCTATAAAATTTAACTTTTCATATTTATTCCTTCAAAAATCCAACGTTATTCATATATATCCCTCCGGTTTATTATCGATTTATTTTTTAATAAATTATATGTGAAATGACAGTTTTGTCCTTTAAAAAATATCTCAGAAATATTTGAAAAGGTAAAAAGGTAAATTTACCTTACTAACTAACCAAGATTAAGTATTTAACTTATGATTAACTAGATTTTTCTAACAGAGATAGACGGTATGGATATATATAAATAACATTGAATTTTTGAAGGGATAAATATGAAAAGTTGAACTTTGTAGAATATATCTGTTATTCGATATGTTTACAGAAAACCGTATGCAATTAACCCTTATATATATATATATATATATATATATATATATATATATATATATATATAATATCAAATACAATTTAAATTATTTTAAATTTTAAGTAACTACTTTAAAAGGTTTCTAAAATTTATTTAATTAACAAATAACTATATTTATTTATATATAATTTATAAAACTAATATTAAAAAGAGCAATGCTACATGTACACCCCGAAGGGGTGTACATCATACATCTCCACCATTTTAATGGTGGCGATATTTTTTACGGGTCACATCAAGTGACCCATCATCACACTCCCACCCTTAGATGGGTGGGGGTGTGAGATGTACACCCCTTACGGGTGTACACATAGCATTTTCCTATTAAAAATTTTAAAATAAAATTTAAATATATTTAAAAAAATGTAGAAAAAAAAAATTGGTCTCCCCCAAATCTGTCTGGGCCAGAGAGGCCTTGTGAGGCCCCCGAGAATCCGGCCCGACATGACATGGCATAAAATTTTATACCTTTATGTGATATATAATTTGTTTAAATTTAAAATATGATTTGTTTTGTTAGAGCTTGTTGTTTATATATTATTAGCTATTTTATATTTTAAGAGGCACATAAGAGCTTATTTACAACACAACCCTTCTTACCTTTCAACTTTTTTCTAAAATACCTCTAAAGTTAAACTCTGTTAGTGTACCGTTTGAAGCTACCGTTATTTATGTGAAATTATCCATTTTGCCCTTTCAAATATACTCTTTTACCATAACCAACTTTTTCTTATGTACTTTTAAAATTTTCAATAGTTTTGGTAGATAGGAACAAAATAGGTATATCTGATAGTTTTCAACTCCGATTATTATTTAACTCTAGTTAACTTAACAAAGGGAAACGGTAGGGTATTTTTAATAACGGTGGAACGTATGAAGAGTATATTGGAAAGAAAAAAATAAAAGAGGGTAAATCAGATATTTCTTTAAATTTTAGGGATACAAGGCAATTATCTCTATATATAGATTCTATCCATTTAACTTCGGGTAGTATCTGAATATGAATACTTAAGTTACTAATATATTCATCGGGTATATTTGAGCGGGTATGGATAGTAACTATTCATATACTATCCGCTTAAGACCAGATATGAATCAGGTGTAGATCGAATATGGATTTTCACATGCATATATTTTTTATAAATTTTATTAAATAATATATATCTATCGTATACTACTACAATACACAAAGGTCCAAAATATATGTGCCGTTCAACCCATGGGGTCCAAAACACATGCACCTACTATTATTATATAGTTAAAGCACATTTTTTCTTTAACTCAGATATTTTTTATTTACTATCGAATTCGAATATTTCACGAGATACGAATTCGAATTTAAAAATTATTTTGGATCGGAGATAAGTTGGATATGATCAATATAAAGTATCTGAATCCATACTCGAAACTTTAATGAGTAATTTTTGTTACCTTTATACTATCCATTTTTATTCGGGTCCGGATAGAATTCGGACCGGGTATATATGAATTATCGGATATGTTGGACAGCTTTAAAAAGAACTATTTGAGTGGTGTAATTTGAAAATAAATAAATAAATAAATAATTCAAAAAATTTCTAAAAATTGTTCCTTCATGAAATATGCTTCAATAACTTTTGGCCATAGTGAAAATACAAAATTCAAATTCAAAATTTTGTTTTTAAATTCAAAGTTTATTTCAAACTTGTGCTCTTTTAAATGCATGATTAGTTGCTAGTACTCCAAAAGCACTTCATACAAAAACAACCAAGTTGACAAGCACCTCCCCACTACTACTACTACTAACACCACCCAAAAGTACAAAAAAGGATACATATAAATATATATATATCCAACCATATTTAAACAAAAACTCATGCATCACCCAAACACATGCACCAATTAGGATCTCCAACATGCATGCATGACCCAAAAGAGAGCCCTCCTCTCACATGGGGGCCAAAAGAATATTTCCCTTTTTTAATTTTAAGAGGGGGAGAAAAAAAAAAAATTTAAATCATGCCCAATAATGACATATATATTAAGTTAATTAAGAGAGAAGAGAGAGAGAGAGAGAGAGAGAGAGAGAGAGAGAGAGAGAGAGAGAGAGAGGGGGAAAATAAAGGAAGGTGCATAGTAAGAACCTTTCACATGGTCTTTTTTTTTTTTCTTTTTTTTTTTTTTTGAATATATATAAGTGGTTCTATACCACATGTGTGCACATGTGGGACAGTAGTAGTGGAGGTTGGTATATCTCCTCTATGATTAATTGCATGTTGATGAATGCTCTCTCTCTCTCTCTCTCTCTCTCTCTCTCTCTCTCTCTAAATAATTGTTTGCACCAAGTGTATCTGTAAGTTTCTGCACTGCACTTTATTTGAACACTGTTAAGAATATTTTTGAATTAATTATTTTCTTTTTATCAAATTGATCATTTTGATAATATAGTGTGGGTGTTGGAGTTGGATTCAATTTCACACGTATGTTGCTTGATCGATCGATAATATGACTATTCTTTAAATTTTTATCAATTAATGCACGCGATATGATTTGCTCATTTGGTATCCACTTAGCACGGGAGTAGGAATTAATGTTACAATTATTTCTAAAATATTAATTATCAAAGTTCAATCTCTATAGTGCAAACACTTATAATTTTTTTTTTGAAATTGAATAAATTGTTTACTGATCATTCTTCACAAGAATGGTTCCTATCAGATGGATCGATGCCCATTCTATGTATTTTTTTTCTTTCTCTCTTTTTATTTGAAATTGTATATAGTAAAATTGAAAATATAAGATGAGATGAAGTTGAAAGTACAATGCACAAATATACAGATGCACTTGGTGTAGTAGAAAGTAGTTTTCTACTCTCACTACAACCAAATTATGCTATAGCGATATTTTAAAATGTTTCTAAAATCTAAAAAAAAAGTGTTATTGGCAAAAATACCGACACTTATTATTAGTATTGCTATATGTGCCGTCACTAGGGTGTATAGCGACACATTTTTATAATGTGTTTCAAAAATGTGTCCCTATAATCTAATTTTAGATATATATAGAATATAAATAGAACACTTATACAAAAATATCATAAATATATGTTCCTGTAACCTAATTTTATTGTAGTCTCTCTCTCTCTCTCTGCCCTAACTTTTTCCCTAGCATGCATGAAAGGTCAAGTTGAATCCTCTACTTACTCTCTCTCTCTCTCTCTCTCTCTCTCTCTTAAGAGAATGTAATGTATAATAACAAAGCTGAGGTGTTCTCTATCTACTCAACAGCACATAGATAACATGGGAAGATTCCCATGCAGGGAAGCCAAAATGAAATGCTCTCTCAAAGTATACTTTTTGTTCATGACTTGGCCAATATAAGGCAAAGGGATTTTCAATTTTATATTAATTGTTGGGTTTTTCATTCATTTGTGGAGGAGAATGAGGAGAGGAAAAGAAGGTGAAAGGTGGTTGGTTAAGGTCACTGAGTATTATTTTGATTTGTATATATGAAAGGACAATGGTCATGGTATAGTTTTGTACTATACATTACATGTCTACAAGTTGAGTTAAAGTAAAGCTTTTGTTTTGTTTTTTTTTTTAGAGAGAGATAGGGAATATAATGAAGGGGATGGATATCTCATAAATTAGCTAGTAATATATTAATTAATAAGGTGGGAACTTAATTAGGCTATACATATTAATTTGAAGGGTGGTGATATTAATGAATGAATAATGTTAGACTCATGATGTGTACATATTTTATAATATTTTACTAATATCATATTGGGGTTAATTTTGATCATAAGTTTAGATGTCAAATTGTAAAAATATTCTATTAATTACTTTCAATTCTTTTGGATAACATCCTGTTATATAATATAATTCACTTATTAAAAAAAAAAAAAAAAAAAGATGAACCCAATTATAAGGCATCTGTGGGTAGAGACGTCAACAGGTCGAGGTCGGATTCGAAACAAATTTTTAAAAATCTGAACCTGAACCCGACTACCAAAAATTCGAATCTGAATCTGAATTCGACATATATAAAAAATTCATATCAAAATACAAAACTCGACCAAAAGCCTAAAACCTGAACCCGAACCCGAACTCGAAAATCTAAATCCAAAATAATTAATTTTTTTTTTATAATATTTCAAAACATATAACATTAAATCTAAGTTTGTAAAATTTAAATTGAATATCAAAAATTTATATACACATATATTATATAATGTAAAATTAATTCGGATTCGAGTTCGCATCGGATACAATCAAAATCCATATCCGAATCCAAATTCATCAAGTTTTTATTTTTTATATCCATATTTAAATCTATATTCGTTTAACATCTGATAAATTTATTATATTCGAATTCGAATTCTGATAAAATTTTGGATATCCGTACCTATTGACAACCTTATCTGTGGCAATGAATTCTCTCTTTGGGCTTCAGAAGCCCTAGTTGTAGCTAGGGGTGTCAACGAGCCGAACACGAGCAAGCTGAGATCGGCTCATGTTCGGTTCGTTTAATAAACGACCCGAACACGAGCTGACTGGTTTAAATATCGAGCTGAAAAATTTGGCTCGTATTCGGCTCGTTTATTAACGAGCCGAACACGAGCTGACTCGCGAACAACAAGTTTGATTTTCATTCCTACTATTAGGTGTAAAGTTAAAAAAAATTAAAAATTAAAATTTTAATCTAATAATTAAAATTCACAAAAAAATTAATGACCTAATATAAATTTTCATTCCTACTATTATGTGTAAAGTTAAAAAAAAATTAAAAAATTAAAATTTTAATCTAATAATTAAAATTTACAAAAAAAATTAATAACCTAAAATCTAAATAGTATATATATATATATATAGAGAGAGAGAGAGAGAGAGAGTTGTGCTGGAATGCTATTGATAGCACCAGCCCAACTTTGCCACCCATTTTGTAGTTCTTGGATCGCATCGAGATTCGTGAAGGCTCTTTAATGAAAAAAAAAAAAAAAAAAAAAAAGTAAAAAGTAAAAAGCTCTTCTTTTTAATTAAAGGACCTGCACGAATCTCAATACGATTTAAGGGTTACAAAATAGGTGGTAAAGTTGAGCTGGTGCTATCAATAGCATTCCAGCACAACTATATATATATATATATATATATATATATATATATATATATATATATATATATATATATATATATATATATTCGAGTTATTATCGAGCAGAACATGAGCGAGCTGATCCCAGCTCGTGTTCGGCTCGTTTACTAAACAAACAATTGGATCTCGAACGCATTTTGAGCCGAACATGAGTTGACTCACGAACAACGAATATTAGATTATCACCCCTAGTTGTAGCTCTACAAAAAGACATAAAAAATAAAAAAAGGACCATTTCAAGTGCCATAAGACACTGTACTTTGAACTTAGGTTTGCTATAGGAGTTCAAAAAAATATATTTTTTTCCCCTAAAACTTCCATTAATATATATTTTTTTCCAAGAACATGCGAGAAAGTGCATGAAGAGCCAAGTTTTTTTTTTTACTGTTGTTGTACAAATTGATTGTTTAAGGAGTCTCTGATCTAATGCAAAAACCAGTGGATTCAGAGGAATTCTTTTTAGTGCTTTTATTAAAGCAGATTTAATATCTGAAAAAAGTCAAATCACCAGGCTTTTTTTTTTTTTTTTTTTTTTTTTTTTTTCTTATTAAAACCACAAAGTTTCTTTTAGTACCTCTAATAATTGTTATTTGAGTTGGGCTTAGTGAAATTCATCTGTAGCTTTCTATTAAATTAAGTTCCTTTGGAGGATTTGTATTTTATCTAATAACTCAAAGATCAAGCAAGTATTGAGCATGTTTTAATTTTTATTTCTAGTTACTGAATCTGAATTGTAGCATTTTACAAACCGAAAAAATGTAAAAAATTTTCCTCAATAATATTTTGATGTTAATAAGTTTTTAATAGATTATACACTATAAAAAAATTTAATATAAGAACACTTTTTAGATGATATTTAGAGACAGCGTTCTTAAATATTCTTACAATATAATAAATACTGACGATTCAAAAAATATTATCATATGAACCATTTATTTTATTAAACTAATTATTAAATAATAAATTTTACTATTATTTTTAATTTTCGAACTGCTTTAAAGCGTCAGGATTTCAATAAATCCTAACATTTTAAAACGTTAGAATACATTTTACCGATACTTAGTATAAGTTATTATATGCGTGGCGGCTCTTTATTTACCAACATTTTAACCATACTTTTAAATATAATATTAGATTATATTAAAATACTTGTAAGCATCACTTTTAAAATATTAAAAATTTTATAGTGATAATATAGTATTTTTTTTAAAAAAATATTACTCATATAATATTTTATTGAACAGTAATATAAATTTTATAGTGATAATATAGTATTTATCACAATTTTAAACTGAATACTATAAATTATTGTAATTAAATTTTATAATATAATTTAATTAGCTAAATAATAATAATAATAACATAATAATATTATAATTGATGATGCAAGAATAATTAAAATATTATTTTGTTTCTATATTAGCAGTATATTACTATGCAGCTAATAGCCATAATTTAAAAAATTTGAATCAAAAGTTATAATATATAAAAGTTTGAGAATTAAAAATAGTTTGAGGACCAATAAACTTCCAACAAAGCCCTACTAATTGATCTGTCATTACAGCCTGTTTCAGAACCCCATATACATCACGAGCTCTCAAACATTTTAATTAAAAAAAAATAAATAAATAACAAAAAAAAATAATAATCACAACATTAAACAAAAACCTTAATAAAACCAGTTCCTCCCCACCTCCATCGTTCATGTACATATATAAATATTACCAAAAACTCTTTAGCGAATGATCACTCTGTTTCTTCGGAACAAATGAAGTTGAAATAAAAAAAATAAGAGATGAAATCAACAGAGAAAGAGAGAGGAGCCACAATCATAATGCCTGGATCTAAGTTGTTTAGCTTCTGCTTGTTCTTGATTGTGACCTTGTTTTTTTCCTGCAGTGCAGGAGGGACCGCGAGCAGCTCCGACGATACGTCGGTGCTGCTGGCGTTCAAATCGGGTCTGGTCGATCCGCTCGGCGCGCTAAGCGGCTGGGCCAGCGGCCTCCCGCACTGCGGCTGGCCCGGTGTGAGCTGCGGCACGACTGGCGCCGTAGAGCGGCTCGACCTCTCCCGCATGAACCTCAGCGGCACCGTCTCCGACGATGTCCTCCGCCTCCCGAGCCTGGCCTATCTCAACCTCTCATACAATTCGTTCTCCACTGCGCTCCCCACGTCCCTCGCCGCGCTCTCGGCGCTCGAGGTGTTCGACGTGAGCCAGAACGACTTTGCGGGCGAGTTCCCCGCCGGGCTCGGCGCCTGCGCTGGCCTTGTAACCGTCAATGCGTCCGGGAACAACTTCGTCGGCGTGTTACCGGAGGACCTGCCGAATGCGACGTTGTTAGAGGTCATCGACCTCCGCGGGAGCTTCTTCGAGGGCCCGATACCGGCGTCCTACGGCAGCCTCCGGAAGCTCAAGTATCTAGGCCTCTCCGGCAATAACATCACCGGAAACATCCCCGTCGAGCTCGGCGGAGTCTCCTCATTGGAGAAGCTCATAATTGGATACAATGAGCTTGAAGGGACCATCCCCGCGGAGTTCGGAAACCTCGAGAATCTCCGGTACCTCGACCTTGCGGTCGGGAACCTGAACGGACCGATCCCGCCGGAATTAGGCCGGCTGCAGAGCCTGACCACGCTCTACTTGTACAAGAACAATCTCGACGGCGTGATTCCGAAGGAGATGGGGAATGCGTCGGCGCTCGCCTATGTCGACATCTCTGATAACATGATCGGCGGGCAGATACCGGCAGAATTGGCGCGGCTGACGAATCTGCAGCTGCTGAACGTCATGTGCAACCGGCTGAAGGGCCCGGTTCCGGCCGGGATCGGGGAATTGGCGCTGCTGCAGGTGCTGGAGCTGTGGAACAACTCGCTGACCGGCCCACTCCCCGCGGGGCTCGGCCGGAGCTCAGCGCTGCAGTGGCTCGACGTGTCGTCGAACATGCTCTCCGGCCCGATCCCCGCCGGCCTCTGCGCCGGCGGGAACCTCACCAAATTGATACTCTTCGGCAACGACTTCTCCGGCGGCATCCCGGGCAGCTTGGCCACGTGCGCTTCGCTGGTCCGGGTGCGCATGCAGAACAACCGGCTCAACGGCACCGTCCCCGGCGGCTTCGGCAGCCTCCCGCGGCTCCAGCGACTTGAATTGGCGGGCAACGAGCTCGGCGGAGAGATACCGACCGCGCTCGCAGTGTCGGCGTCGCTGTCGTTCATCGATCTTTCGCATAACAATCTCCGGTCGTCGCTCCCCTCGAACCTCCTGGCCGTGCCGACGCTCCAGAGCTTTGCCGCGGCCGACAACCAGCTGACGGGCGAAATCCCGGACCAGTTCCAGGACTGCCCGGCGCTCGCGGCGCTCGACCTGTCGAACAACCGGCTGACTGGCGGCGTGCCGCCGAGCCTGGCGTCGTGCCAGCGCCTCGTGAATTTGAACCTCCGGAGCAACCGGCTGACCGGTGACATACCGGCCGCGATCGCCGCGATGCCGGCGCTCGCCGTCCTCGACCTCTCGAGCAACTTCCTCGCCGGCCCGATACCGGAGAACTTCGGCAGCTCCCCGGCTCTCGAGACGCTCAACTTGGCGTACAACAACCTCTCCGGCGCCGTCCCCGGCAACGGAATTTTACGTTCCATCAATCCCGACGACCTCGCCGGCAATCCGGGGCTCTGCGGCGGAGTGCTCCAGCCGTGCTCGGGTGCGATGGGCCGCGAATTCCCGACGGCGAGCGGAAGGATCGAGCACCTGAAGCATATCGCCGTCGGGTGGCTGGCGGGGATCGGCGCGGTAGCTGCATTGTGTGTTGCACTCTTCGCCGGCCGAATTGTGTACCGGAGGTGGTACGTGGACCGTGGCGGCGGCGGCAGCGGTGGCGGAGGGTGCTGCGATGACGGCGTCGACGAGGAAAGCGGTGCATGGCCGTGGCGGCTCACGGCGTTCCAGCGGCTCGGCTTCGCAAGCGCCGACATACTCGCCTGCGTCAAGGAGTCCAACGTGATCGGCATGGGCGCTGCTGGGGTGGTGTACAAGGCCGAGCTGCAGCGCCCGCATGCCGTGATCGCCGTGAAGAAGCTGTGGCGCCCATCAGGTGCTGCGTGGGGTGAGGGTGCAGGGTCAGAGCCCGGGTGCGATATCGCGGCGGCAGAAGTGAGCGTGCTGGGCCGGCTGCGGCACCGGAACATAGTGCGGCTGCTCGGTTACCTGCACAACGACGCCGACGCAATGCTGCTGTACGAGTACATGCCGAACGGGAGCCTGTGGGAGGCGCTGCATGGCCCGGGAGGGGCCGGAGGGGGCCGGGTGCTCGCCGACTGGGTGGCGCGGTACAATGTAGCAGTTGGAGTGGCGCAGGGATTGGCGTACCTGCACCACGACTGCCACCCACCGATCATCCATCGCGACATCAAGTCGAGCAACATCCTGCTCGACGCGAACATGGAGGCCCACATCGCCGACTTCGGGCTCGCGAGGATGGTGGCGCGAAAGAACGAGACGCTTTCGATGGTCGCCGGATCCTACGGCTACATCGCGCCAGGTATTTGCCACTAGTCCTCAGCCTCAGCCGTGAGACCGTCAAATTCACCGTTTGTTCCTTCACAGTATTGTCGACTTGGTTTCATGCTAACAAGTGTTTGATGAATTCCGCAGAGTACGGGTACACTCTGAAGGTGGATCAGAAGAGCGATATATACAGCTACGGAGTGGTGCTGATGGAGCTCCTGACGGGGAAGAGGCCGATCCAGCCGGAGTTCGGGGAGAGCCAGGACATCGTCGGGTGGATCCGCAGTAGGCTGCATAGCAACCAGGCCGAGGCGGTGCTCGACTCGAGCATCGGCGGGGGGCAGTGCAAGCACGTGCAGGAGGAGATGCTGCTGGTGCTGCGGATCGCAGTGCTCTGCACCGTGAAGCTGCCCAAGGACCGGCCGTCGATGCGGGACGTGCTCACCATGCTCGGCGAGGCGAAGCCCCGCAGAAAGAGCGGGAGCTCCGGGGGCGGGAGCGGTGGCACGGCGGTGGCGAGCAATGTGGTGGACAAGGATAAGCCCGTGTTTAGCACCTCGCCGGAATCCGGGTACCTTTGATTCACAGAAATTGCTCTCCTGTTGTTCACTGGTTTGATGATTCTTAATTTTGTATGTAGTTTTTTAACATTTGTTTTAGGGATTTGTGTAAGCATGTACCAATGATAGTGTAGATGAATGTAAGGATTGTGAATAAATTTTTTCAGGAACTCAAAAGATAGCTGGATAGTAATGTCACTGTGATTTATACTACAAAATCATTGAGAGCATGATACACAACAACAAAAAAAACAATCAAATTTGAGATGCAATTCATAAAAATATTATGAAAACACAAGCTTTTTGTTTCAAATTGAATAATATTGCAGAGAAGTAATATTACAAAAGGACTATGATCTGTTGGATGAAGGTATTTCAAAAATTATCAAAGTGCACAACATTGTAGCCCTTAGCCAGTTAGCCACACCACTGCCCACTCCATATATACAGTGATAAATGTGAAAGATTGATCAACTGAGCACCCATTTTCCGGAGTTTTTGTATTGCATTTACAAGAGCTGCCATGGTTTCATTTATACAAACATCGTTATTAAGACAATTGTATATAGTATCCCAAAAAGGAAGAGAGAGAACCATACTGCAAAATTTCCGATCTTCGAGAGCTGTAGATCTTAGAACCACCAAAAAGAGGGTGCAGCGTCGGCAGCTGGATCGCGCGAGATTGCGTCATCAGTGTTCCATTCTGAACGGTCAAGATTGAGATAAATTTCATGTTGGCAGCAGAAGAAGTATGCCCAGGACTTAATCGAATATAGAAATATAAACAAATTGAGATGAATCAGATAGGAAAGATAGATATCATGCAACCATAGCATTTACAGACTGAGAAGCATTAATGGGAGTTAGATTTGCTTAGTCATGACAATTATCCTGCTTGAATTTTCAGTCTTCTGAGACAATGCAGTTTATCTTCTGACGAAAATTCACAAAAAGAGAAACAAAATAAGCTTTTGTAAAGACAAAGCAAGGGATACAGATATAGATGTGAAGATGCGAAGTTTTTCTATTGATTCTGATGATTTCGATCTGCATAACATCATCATAATATTCTTTCAAGATGAAACTGAATCTAAATGCAAGGAATATGATAACTATCAGACAACTTTTCGCTCATTATATTAGTGTCATGAAACACACACTTCTCAAGTAGACATCCAACTTGCATGACAGAAAAGCGGCACAGACAACAAACTCCACTGCATGTGGAAAATAACTATTGCCACATAACCAAGTGATTGGCGGCCTGGTCAGTTTGGCCACTAGTAACTTTCCTGCCAAAATATGTTTTGTCAATTTTTTGCTTTGACGCGAGTACGAGGTTCACATTAAAGCTACTGCTTTTAAAGTCCAAAAGCTAATTTTAACTTTCCACCGCGGCAACAATTCCAAACTTTTGATAGAATAGAGAAGATACTTCAGAAGCCAAAATAAACAGACACTAAAGAATATCACAACAGCTATTGTCCTTTCATTAGGTGGGAAACTACAGAAGAGAAACAGTTTTTCTTTGGCCATTTAATTTCAGACTATATACACCAACTCTTGACGCTATGCTGTGCCATGCACTTAGTATCCCTAACTAACATTGAGACTTGCACTTATGGCACTTGCAGTGTGTCTATGTGCAAAATTAGTAGTTCACAACCGAAGCCTACCGAGTTCATCCATTGAATGTCACGGGTAACTACTTCTGTCGTGCTGAGTGCCAAGCGATTAATGAAGGCGAGAAAGGGCAGAATGAAATTTATTGTACACCTAATAGAGATCGCTAAAAAGTAGTAGAACAGGACAAGGCACAAAATGCAGGAAATTAAAGGTAGATCTGTTTATTTCAGCTCCCCAACGAGCGCATACACATTACTATCATTACCTGGCGACATATAAGGTATTCTAGAAGGAAGTGAATACGAAAATTCTACTCAGTACCTGTGAATCAATACTTTACCTGCTGGCACAAACATCATTTATAGGTTCTAAAGAAATCAATATGTTCTATAGCTGTATCTCTGTTTCATCTTGACTGAAGATTTTGCAACTAATGCATTAAAAATCTATGATCATTATACATTGATATGGATCATTGGTTCTGAAAATCTTAAGGTGTAGGTGGTCTTGTAAACACAACATACATCATGATGCAACTAATTGCAGCGGAAAAAACCTAGTTAGAAGTCTACTGCAGATTAACATGCAACCAATTCTAGGGATATCAACATAAAATTCGGAAGTAGTGCAGAAAACAAGTATGAACTAATCTGGAAGGAATGAGAAGATTACCATCAAGGAAAAGAAAGCTTACCTCTCACATCAGATAAGTCCCTGATGCCACATCGTCAAAAGAAGCTTCTGTAATACCTTCAAAATCTACAATCTACTTCCCATAGGGAATCACCCTGTGGTTGTTCATCTCAAAAAGTAAAACAAAAAACAACAAAAAATCTACATTCGACCAAAGAACACTTTAGTGTCACTATTGGGCTAACATCCCAACGTATTCTTGCCCTATCCCGTAGTCGATGCTCAACTCCCGCAGAGGCGGAATGTTCTCCATAGCGAAGATCATTATATGAGGATACGATTCATCCTCGTGACCAAAGAGCACAAACTGCACAAACACATTTGGCACACTACTGTGGCTGATATAGCAAGCAACATTCCGCTTCCTCGAAACATCTAACAAGTAACCCGGGCTCGGGCCGAATGGCGAACTCCGGAGGCGGGCGGTCGGGGATTGCCTCGGAAACATCACCCCATTCCTGCCATCTCTCCGGGAATCGGCTGGGATCGATCAAATAAGTGGCGTGATCCGCAGAAACATGCTTAGCCTCCTCCCTAGTGAGCACTTCCCCACTGAGCTCGCAAACGAAAGACCCGGCCTGAATCACATCCAAAGACCGGACCCCCCACCGCGTGTCTCTCGACCTGAACACCTCCAGCTGATGCCTCATCCCCTTCTGCGCCACACGGTTCGGGCACGTCGGCGGGCACTTGCACGAATCTCCGCACTCGAAGATCACGGGCCGGCCGCGCAGGAGGATGCCGTTGCTATAAGCGAGGCCACACTTGTTCCTTTTCTCACAGAGGCAATTGGTCGAGCACACGGCGACGCATTCGCAGCCTCTCGGTGCGACCGCAGGGGAAGGGAAATCAGGGCGAGCGACGTACTCGAAGAGCCGAGGATCGACATCGTCGTCAATGTTGTTGAAGAGCGGGACAGGGAGGAGCTCCCGCTTGCGCGAGATGTCGCGCCTGGCGTAGCCCTCGGGCTTGGCCCCAGAGGAGAGCTGCGCCTTGAGGTGCTCGGCGAGCTTGAGGTTCTTGAGGCCGCAATCGTCTTGGCCCTGCATGCGGAGGAGCTTGAAGCGGAAGACATGGCAACCGGATCGGCCGACATGGCGGTCGCAGTCGACGACCTTGTAGAGGCCATCGTAGACGTAGACGCGGCCGGTGGGGGTGGCGTCGGCGGGATGGGCGCGCACGACGCGGAGCTCGATGCCGTAGGTCATGCTCCGCTCGAGGGCGAGGTTGCCGCGCTCCAGCTTCTGGTCGGCGGAGTGCCACACGCTGTTGCGGCCGACGCGGCCGCCGCTGCCGGTGTAGACGAGGACGTCGTCGTCGGCGTCCTCGTCGTCCTGGTAGCCCCCGGAGGACACGATGCTCACGGCGATGGGCTCGCCCTCGGGGACCTGGGAGGCGGGGACGAAGTCGATGCCCGCTTGGACGGCGCCGTGCACTCCGAGGACGCACAGCTCCGCGCGGTAGAGGAACACGTCCCCGACGGCCACCCCCGGGATGGGGCCGACGATGCGCCGGTCGCGGTGGAGCCACAGCCCGCGATCGGTCATCGTCTTCGCCGCGATCAGGTCGGGCCGCCGGCGCCGGCCTGGGGACCCCTCGTCGCCTCCGCCGCCGACGAAGGCGCTCTCGTCCCGGATGCTCCTGCTGCTGCTGCTGCTGCGGCGGCGAGCGTAGAGGCAGCGGAGGGAGTCGTAGGTGAGGCGCGCGCGGCGGACGAGGACGCGGAAGTAGGCGTGGTCGGCGGCGCCGAGGTGGGAGACGCGGACCATGCCGCCGGAGCCGCGGCGGTTCTTGGGTCTAGGGCTTGCGAGGGAGGCGGAGGAGATCACGGAGGAGGTGGCCACGGTGGCCGCAGAGGTGGCCGCTGAAGCTGCGGCGAGCTTGATCTTGGCGAGGAGGAGGTAATCGGATAGGAGCGCGTCGTCGTGGGCGGCGACGGGGGAGATCTCGTCGAGGAGGCTACGGAGGAGTTCAGGGGTGAAGAGCTGGCTAGGGTTTTCTCCCCCATCTCCGCCATTGGCGTCGGGGGGCTCGAGCTTCGGGACGACGACAACGCCGGGAGTGGAGAGGAGCGAGAAGAGATTGGATTGGAGCGGCGAAGAAGACGACGCCATTAGAGCACGAGAGAGTGAGCTCGACCGAGAGAGAAACACTTCCAATTTTTCCGCTCAATGTTACTAAAATACCCCTCTTCTCATTCTAAATTACACCAACCATTCACCAAACATTTTTCCCTGCACCCGGTTCATCTCTACACATCTCTACATTTCATGCACCAAATCTCAAATCCCTATAATAAACTATCAAATTTATAATTGACTCATTATATTTTTAAATCGTTTCAACAAATTTAATTTTCTTTTTTTTTAAGATATTAATTATAAGATTATAATTCTGGTTCATAAAACGTGAGTATACACCAAGTGCACGCAGAAAAAGTATAAGATTGTGTCATTTTTTATTTTTTTAAAATTAATTATTTTTCTTTTTTATTTCTTTGCAGTTCCCGTACGACATGCCCAAAAACACTATGCCATTAAAGAAACAAATTTTAACTGCACCTGGTGTATGCACATACATCATACACCACAAATATTTAAATAAATACAATTTTAAAAAATACATTAAAATTTTATTACCTGCACATAAATATACCTAAAACAAGCATAAAATATAAATAAATAAATAAATAAAAATATATTTTATTCAATATGTATATTTCTTGAGGCGGTTCACCGATGACGTGGTGAGCCCAGTCCACGCACTAGTTTCTAGACACAGAGAGTTGGGAGGCGGGAAATGTCGTGAAGGGTCTCTTACATATTTACCCAAAATGCAAGGATTAATTACAATAATACCTTAAATCTCAATTACCTTTTAATATTAAAAAATCTATGCATTTTTCCTTAAATTTTAAAAAATAATTTTTATAGAATTAATTTTGATTTTACCAATTAATTTTGGTTAAAAATGATAGAGAATTTAGATGAATTTAAATAAAAAGTAAATTTTCTGAAATAATTTTTTATTTGGTAAAAATTTTAGATGGAAACTATTTGGTAAATTTTTTTTACTGTTTATAAATAATAATTTTTTATTAAATTTTATTTTAAAATAATGGAAATTTCAAATGTGTAGAAAAATTTACATTTTGATATTTTAACTTAAAATAAAAATTTTAAATTTAAATTTTTTAATTCAAATTTAAAATCTAAATTTGGAATTTAAAAATTAAATTTAAAATTTTAAAATATAAATTTAAAATTTAAAATTTGAATATTTAAATTTTAAAAGTTGAAATTTAAATTCAAAATTGAAAATTTAAATTTAAATTTTAAAATTTTAAAATTTATAATTTCAAAATTTATAATTTCAAAATTAAAACTTAAAACTTAAATTTTACAATTTTAAAAGTTAAAATATTCAAAATTTAAAATTTAAAATTTTCAAATTTAAGAATTGAGATTTAAAAATTAAAAATTAATATCTAAATTTTAAATTTTAAATTAAAATTTGAATTTAAATCTAAATAAAAATTTAAAATTTGAGTACAAGATCACAATTATATTTTCAAAAAGTAAGCTTTAACTATTTTTGATTTTGAACCTCCAAAATAAAAAACTGATTATAAAAATTAAAATTAAAGTTTAAAATTAATACTGTCAAATGTTTTATTGGACTGAAAATTATTTTTAGATTCAAAATTATTTTTAAAAAATTATGCTTAATATTGTGAATTTCTGACTACTTTTATTAGTCTTAAATTGATTTTTATTGGTAGTTCCCATTTGACTTGACCAACAATTTAATTGAGGATGTACCAATATCAAGGCTAATTAATTAGTATAAGGTACAAAGGCCAATTAATTAACATAACAGTAGTGAGCAAAGCTTCTCACCAATTATTTTAAAAGCAACAGCATAAAAAATTTTAGTCAAATATTTTTTATATTTTTTAAATTTAGTCTTATTTATTTTGATTTTATAAAAAAAAAAATTTGAATTATTTTTTCGATAGTTTTTATTGGAATAAAAGAAAAGTGAGGTTTACAAAAAAAAACTTAATTTTTTGGCCGGAGAAAATATAAAATGTAAATTTATATAGCTAAATTATAGAAAACTTTCTTATAATATACCATTTTTTTACTCTGCCTCCCTGTCTTTCAAAAACCTATATTTTGCCTCGTCGTAATTACGAAATTATTTTTAGGGGTAACGGCGTTAACAAAACAGACGAAAAGATATAAATGCCCTTCTTTCCTTCCCCGTCCAACGCTCCCCTACGCGCTCCCGCACACCTGCAGCACCCACACGCGCTGCCACCTAGGCCAGTAGCCCCGCGGCACCGACGAAGAGGCCCTCGTTGTCGTGGCCGCACCCGAAGGCGACGTCGCGCACTGGCGCGGTCGTACCGCGTGCTCCCGCCGCTCGGATCCGCATGGTCGCGCCACGGCACCGTCCTCGCTGGCCCCCGAGGCGCGGCGATCGTGCTCACCGAGCTCGCTGCGCTCACCTACGCCCTCTGCGACGTAGGTGAGCGTGGAGTCCGATCCTCGCCGTCGACTCCATCTTCGCCCTCTGCGACGTCGGCACCCCATGGCGGAGCCAATGGAAGCTCTTCTTCTGCCCCCTCTCCGCCCTCGGCGGCGGCGACGACGGGGGGTTCGGATCCGGCCGGTGGGCCCCGCTCGAGCGGCACGTATGGGGGGGACGTGTTCGAAGTCCTGAAGCGGCCGCGCCTTCTCCCTGGGGCCGGCGGGCGGAGCGTGCTCATGATTGGCGGACTGCGGGCATCCTTCGTCTTCGACGCGCCCTGCTCGATTGGTCTGATCCTACGGTTGAATCTGGCCACGATGGAGTGGGACGAGGCCGGGAGGATGCCGCCGGAGATGTACCGGTGCTTCACCGGCGCCAGAGAAGCCGGGATCGAGGCCGCGCTGTCGGTGGCAGGAGAGGGAATATGATAGAATTTGAAGGGTATTTTCGGTATATTACCTAAAAAATTGACGGTTCATTCACGGAATGCTGACAGCGAGGGGGTAAATGCACAATTTCGTAATTACGAGGGGACAAAATGTAGGTTTTTAAAAGACATGGGGGCAAAGTGAAAAAACAGTATATTATAAGGGGGTTTTTTATAATTTAGCCAATTTATATATATGTTTTCTCTTCTTATGATGAAATACATTTCTCTTTTCGTGGACGTAGAAAATTGTCGAATTATGTAAATTTTTTTTTTTTCTGTAGCTATTTTTATTATTGTTTTTTATTTTTAAAATTTTTGTTGCATCTGTGTTGGTAGCGTATAACGAACGGTTTATTCAGTTTCCAGAACATATGCATATAGTTGGTGTTTTCGCCTAACTTTTTGAAAAGTAATTTTGGATTCAAAAATAATTTTTTTGACTCAATAGAATGTTTCATGATTTTATTTTCAAAATCTCATTATGATTTGTATAATCAGTTTTTTAATTTTCAAGACCCAAAATGAGAAACAACTAAAATATGCTTTTTGAAATCTGATTCTGATTTGCAACTCAATTTTAAATTTTTATTTTTATTTTTATTTTTATTTTTAAATTTAAATTTTAAATATTAAATTTTATATTTAAATTTTTAATTTTTAAATTTTAATTATCAAATTTTAAATTTTAAATTAAGATTTTAAATTTAGATTTAAAAATTTAAAAATTTATTTTTATATTTTAAATTAAAATTTTAAATTTTAAATTGTTTATGCAAATTTTAAATGTTAAATTTAAATGTAATTTCAATTTTAATTTTGAAATTTAAATTTAAATTATTTTAAAATAAAATTAAGTAAAATTATATTATTTATAAATAAAAAAAAAATGTGACATACAATTTTATAAAATATTTTTTAAAAAATAAAATTTTCATTTAAATTCAGTGATCAATAATTTTTAATCAAAATTAATTTTCTAAATTAAAATCAAATTACTTTTTCAGAATTTTGGCGAAAGGGCCGGATCAAAGTGTTACGTGTCGGATCGTTAGCGCTAACCATTAATCCCAAAAACTCGAGCTTTTAGAAATACGCAACTAATTCACTTAAAGCGTACAGACACAGCGCCCACAGGTCTCGACAGGACTCAACCCACCTGAACGTTGGGTCTATTATTGGACCTCTTGCTGTTAGGTCTATTGTGGATCGCAACCCCACTCAACTTGTTAGGCTCACCCAACTCAACGTTGGGCCTATTGTCACGGACAGAAAGTTGGACCTATTTTTAACCAATAAATAAATGGCCAACAATCTCTCTCCCCAACACCTGCACCGTGTGGAAATCGAACCCGTGCCACTGGCTCTGATACCACTTGTCGGATTGTTGGCGCTAACCTGCACCGTGTGGGAATCGAACCTGTACCACTGGTTCTGATACCACTTATCGGATGGTTGGCGCTAACCATTAATCCCAAAAGTTTGAGCTTTTAGAAATACGCAACTAATTCACTTAAAGCGTACAGACACAGCGCCCACGGGTCTCGACCGGACTCAACCCATCTGGACGTTGGGTCTATTGTTGGGCCTCTTGCCGTTAGGTCTATTATGGACCGCAGCCCCACTCAATTTATTGAGCTCACCCAACTCAACTTATTAGTTTCCTAAATCTATTATCACGGGCAAAAAATTAAATCTATTTTTAACCGATAAATAAATAGCCAACATTACACGGATTTTCAATTTTGGGATCCGAAGTGCAATTTATTACTCTGTCCGGATTCGATGAATCTGCTATCCGGGTACCCCTACTTCGACTTCAGCGTCACGGTTATATATCCACATCGTTACACTGAACGTCTCTTTATCGCACAACATACATTAAAAAACCCGTTACACCGTAGAAACCTCCCGATCGTTTTCTCTTCCCCCCCTCCCCCTCTCTCTCTCTCTCTCTTTCTCTCTCTCGCGAAGCAACAATGGCGGAGAGCTCAACCCTAGTGCGAGCTCTGTGCCCTAGCCTCATCACCGCTCAGTGCGCTCGCCGTTTACCTCTCATCGCCCCCTCGCCTCTCCCATCTCTCCCCGTCCGCGGCGTTGGAGGAGTGGCGTGGCGGGGGCGAGGGCGAGGGCGATGGGGGTCCTATGCCGTGCGATCCATGGCGGCGGCGTCGTCGTCGTCGTCCTTCGGATCGAGATTGGAGGAGTCGGTGAAGAAGACGGTGGCGGAGAACCCCGTGGTGGTCTACTCCAAGACCTGGTGCTCGTGAGTGTCCCCAAGTCTCGTCGAGTTCTATGGTTTGTTAGTGGGATTTGCTAGGGTTTTGATCTCTGATTTGGGTTTTTTTTTGGGGGGGAATTTCAGGTATTCGTCGGAGGTGAAGTCGCTGTTCAAGCGGCTCGGAGTGGAGCCGAAGGTTATAGAGCTTGATCAGCTGGGTGAGCGCTTTACTTTGGATTTTTTTACATTTTTCTCGTTGATTTTTGTATAGTATTCAGTTAATTTTGGGTTTTGTGGTTGCTATTTGCTTAATCGAAGAATTTGTTATTGTAATTATTGGTCGATTGTTCCTTTCTTGAGATTAAAATTCGGAATCGGTATGACTCCTGGAATAATAGTTGCTTCTTATTGGGATACCTGGATCCTTGGAGTAGATTAATATGCCTGGATGCATATTAGGCACCGAAATGGATTTCCCACTAGAAATTTGATGTTCATGCATGTTTGTGTACCAGTTCATTCAATGTCTTAATGTATCATTGGTAGCTTCTCAACAAGTAAATGGAAGCACTTCAAAATGTCATCAATCGACAAATTCTTAGATAAATCCTTAAGAAGTGGGCAAATTTTATGGTTGTTTTGTGTTTAATGAGCTTTTCTTCCATGGTATGCATGGCACAAATGATATGCACAACTAATAGCTTAGAAGTAATTGATTAAGGATTAGAGAAGCATTGGATTCTTGATATAGTGTAACTGTGTAAGTGAACAGATATTGATGTGGGGCAAAAGAGAAAGCCTCTTCAGTACTTGATAATAAATGTGTGGATTGCAGTAAATATAGTGCAGGTGTAATATGTAGGCTTGTTTAATTGGTTAGGTGACATTGAAAGGAGAATCATTGCTACCAGTTTTAATCCGATCTTCCTCTAACTTTTATGTTTTATCCGTGTTATGAATTTTGTACAATAATTAGAGGCCCTAGAAGAAGGGAAAACATGCATGCTGCCATCTATATATTCATGTGCAGCTCCTCATTTACCAATTTATGGTTTCTCATGATAGGTTTATCCATTTGAACATCTTGTTGAGGGTTTAGGGCCTATAGGCTTAGATAAGTTGGGTAATCGGCTAGCTTCTTTGCTGCTCAAAACGATCTGTTATTTGTACTCATTTGTTCCGTATGATGGTTTCTGTGCTCAAATGCAGATCTGCTATCTAAATGTAGATGGCCCCTTCCACTCTGGACACATCCTGCTGTAAATGACATAAGATGGTTTCTTTTGGTTTCTTTTCTCTTGCTACATCCTAACATATTGCTAATCATATCCTTGAGAATTTGTCCTTACGTTTACCCTTAGTAAATTATTTTACATTGCCCTAATCACACCTTTACTTGTTAGAGAATAAGACCTACTTAATATTCTTCCTTTGTGACTATGGTGTTATTTCAAGCAATTTTTGGACTATTTTGTATGTAACTGCGAGATAGAAAAAGAAGAAAAGTTAGAAAGATAGACTTCTTCATCTTCATTTTCCGCTTATCCACCATACTTTTGAGAGTAATATTTAGCTCCTTCCATTATATTACTGAACACAAAAAATACAAATTCTGGAGACTTCCAGCCAAAGATCTGCAATAGGCTCTTATTTTCTTGTCTGATTGGATCCAAACCAAATATCATGTGAATTTGAGATTGAAATTTTAAGGCATTGTTGGAGGAAGTATAAATTCGCCTTAGTAATGCGGCTTGCAAGCTAGTAAGTGGTAGAAGCACAAGTTCAATAAGTTGGGGTTTACAAGATAGATGAACAGATAAAATTGGCAAGATCTAGAAGTTTCTTCCATTTTTTTCTTTAAAATAGAAGGAAAACAGCACCACCACCACCACCACCACCACCAAATGATGCTAACTTCATGGTCTATCATGCTTGTTGGCAGAAGGCCCTCCATGTATGGATGAGTTAAAAAGGTGGAAATAATATGATTTTTAATCTTTTTGTGAAGAAAAACATGGTTTTTCACTGAACTATTATTTAAGATCTGTTTGAGAATATTCAATATAGTGTCGATAAGTGCTATGTTTAGAAAACTTTGCACTTTCTTGGATGATATGGTGATATCTCTGTGAAATTGCCGCCCTCTAAATATTTATAACAATGTGGAAGTTGAAACATTCAAATTTACTCTCAGGTCCTCAAGGGCCACAGCTACAAAAGGTGTTGGAAAGACTGACAGGACAATCTACTGTTCCAAATGTTTTTATTGGTACGCAAGGCTTCTTTACCCTTGATCTTTGTGATGAATTGTTCTTTTCTCTTTGAGCTATATTACTTCCCAATTTGCATCTCTTAGTGAAATGCATTTGATTTGTTAAGATATATGTAAATCCAGAACTAAATGATTACTGCAAAACTCGAGTTCTTTTGTTTTATTTGAAGTGTCTTGTTCATTTATAAATAGTCGCATAAAAATGTCAAGAAAACTTATTAGTGAGGTTAAGATGAACAAGAAACATTCTGGTGAAATGGTATGCTTTATATGGCTTTAATAAATTATATCTCTTTTGGATACACTCGACTCAATTTATCAACTACAAATATATATAAAGGAATACTATTAATAGTACCAAGTCATTAGTGCTATTAAGTTTTTTACTCTTGGATTAAAAAATGTGTGGTTGAGATGATAGTGGGCCTCTTGGGTTTAATAGGTGGTTGGGGAAATAGTAAAATCTAACAGGTGAAAATGATTAAAGGGGTTGATCTAAGGGTAGAAAATTTGATAGTACCAATGTCTTGGTACTATTAATAGTATAGTAACCGGACTCTATATATATATATATATATATATATATATATACATAACTTATGGGCTTGTAAAGTAGTACATTTATATGTGTGTGATCCTATATATCGAGGGACTATATGATCTCATAGTCAGTATTTCTCTTACTTGACATTAATATAAGTACCGTGTATTTTAAAACCTACTAACTACTCTAATTCTCAACATACGCAGGGGAAAAGCACATTGGTGGTTGTACAGGTAATAATCCATCTCCCTTTATTTGTTGATCTAGGCAATACAGTTCGCTCTAAAAAGGATAGGTTAGGTTCCTCTCTCGCCAGTAATTTCCAATGCAGGAATTTCGGATAATTTGATGGATAATTATTTGATCTACTGCTGCTGTGAAATGGTGGTCCAAGAACAAGTTTATGGAATAAATAGTTAGAAAGAATATGCCATTTCTCTAGACCTAAAAGTTCAGTAGAGAATTACTGCAAAGAAGAGAAAAATATATATTATTTGACTCGTAATATATCTAAAGAGAAGGGCTGAGACATATTAATCTGATGGCTTTTTTTGATGAACTTGTTTGCTGCAGACACTGTGAAACTTTACCAGAAAGGAGAGCTAACTCCTCTGCTGTCGGAACTAAACATCGGTGCCAAGAGCTTGCAGCAGCCTTAAATGCAGGTCTCGAATCGGATTTGATGATTTGGAAATATGGTGCTGGTGTTTCTTGTAAATCCAATTTACCTCTTTCGTTGTTTATCTGCGCAAGATGTTAGTGAAATCTGCATGTTTTTGTCTGTATTTTCGTTGGATTTTTCTGTCTAATTATGTCAATTCAGTCCCAGAAACAGTAGAAAGTTGCTCAGTTTTTCTATAATTTTAATTTGTTGTGGTAAGTAAGCCCTTGAACTCTCCACAAATTGCAATTTGATCTTAGAGTGTTTTACTCAAATTATTAGTTGCAATGGTTTTTTTTTTTTTTTTTTTTTTTTGGATAGGAAGCTAGCAAGCTATTCATTATTTATACACTGTACATCTTCTTACATCCTCCCTTGTGTTTAAGAATTTGAATCCATCAACCAAATCTGAAATTCAAAATTTGAATTCTAATAGTGGAGATTTGAAAATTCATGTTCAAAAGCGAACCTGACCAAAAATTTAAAATTTTCAATTATTTCACTTTACTATATTTGAAAACATGTAATAATAAAATTAAAATTTTTAAAATATAAATTTAAATATAAAATCAAATGTATATATATATATATATATATATATATATATATAGAATTAGGCTATAATATTATCGATAGCACCAAGTGTGCTATCAAGTTTTTAGCCTTTGGATTAAAAAATGTGTGGTTAAGATGATAGTGGTTCCCTAAGGTTTACTAGGTGGTTGGTTGAATAGTAAAAATCTTAGGCAGTGTTTGGTTGGGGGATAAAGGGGGAATAACCCCCTTTATCCCCCTATTCTTGCCAAACACCATACCAAAAAGACAGGGGATAAATTTTTTTGTTATCCCCCTCTTAACGGGTTATCCTAGGATAACCCGTTAAGATTTATCCCAAGGGGGGTGGGGAATAGGAGAATAAGGCTATGTGACTTAAAGATATGTGATTATTATTGAACTTGAGGCTATGTGACTTACAGTGATATTTTTTATTTTTGCACCTTTATTTCTAATTCCTGTTATGTGAACTCTGATTTTTAAAATTTTTACTTTAATTTTCAATCTATAGCTATCTAAAATTTGGATTTTGTATTTACTAAAATATACAATAAAATAAAAAATATTATTTTTTTAGGTAAGATATAATTTTTTACGTATAATTAAATTGCTTTAATTTTAATATAATAATTAAATTAATTTTTCTATAAAAAAGATAAGAGCAAAATTAGCATTTTGTAAAAAAATTCTATCTTCCTTTTCCACTATCCTTTACTATTCCATAATTTTAACCAAACACAATTTTAACTATTCCAGAGAATACCAACTTTTCAACCAAACACAATTTAACTTTTATACTTTATTATCCCGGAATAGCAAACTATCCCAAGTATAAAAAAATTTATACCTCAAAAATTTATCCCCGAACCAAACGGGGCCTTAAAGAACTATTATAATTCCTGATAAACCCTAGGAGACCACTATCAACTTAACCACACATTTTTTAATCCAAATGCTAAAAACTTGATAGCACGAATGACTTGGTGCTATCGATAATATTATAGCCTAATTCTATATATATAGAATCTGACTAGAATACTATTGATAGCACCAAGCAATTGGTGCTATCAAGTTTTTAGCTCTTGGATTAAAATATGTGCGGTTGGGATTATAGCGGGCCCTAAAATTTTTATTATTCAACCAACCACCCACTAAACTCTAGGGGACCACTATTATTCTAACCGCACATTTTTTAATCCAATGGCTAAAAACTTGATAGCACCAATAACTTGGTGCTATCGATAGTATTCCAGCCTAACTATATATATATATATATATATATATATATATATATATATATATATATATATTCAAACTTAAATTTTAAATTATATTATATATATATATATATTCGTATTCAAAATCATATCCATTTGGATCATAAAATTTTGGATATTTATATTTACTGATATTTTTGACTTTCTATATAAATCCAATCTCTGACCTATGCTAATAATTAATTAAATCCAATTGGGTGTACATCTAGCATTTTCCTTTCCTTAATTAAATCCCTAATCCAATAACGAACACACAAATACCCCTATCAAAACCAACCGCACCCCACCGTCGACGTCGCCGTCGCCATCGCCATCGCCATCGCCATTGACGAAGCTCCGAATCCATGCGGCGTCGTCGACAATGTCGAAATTCTCGATCGGGGGGGACCGAATCGGGGGCACACGGAGAAATTAGGGTTTCGTAGAAATTAGGGTTTCGATAGAGCGGAAATGGATTGGTGGAGGTGCTTGTGGGGAGGGCGAGAAGGGTGCTCCTTGAATCCCCCGCTTCGCGATCCCAATCTCTTCTCCCTCCCGTCCCCGCTCCCGCATTGGCCTCAAGGTGCGATTCTTCGATTCAAAATTTCGAGTAATTACTGGGAATTTTAATAATTTTTCCTTTTGATTTGGTTTATAGTTTAGTATTCCACCAATTTGCATTATGTTTTTGTTGATCACACGATTCTTCCAATTTACTCTTTCGAGAGGTGAATGATTAGAGGATTAGATTTTAGGGTTCTAGGTAGTGAAACCAAATGCTATTATTGTGCAAAAAGCACTTAAAGCTACTAAAAAAAAATAGCGCTTTGATCATTTATACTCGACACTTCCACTCCTTTATAGGCAGATTTTAATAACAAGCAAAAACAAGGGTAAATTACACTTTCGGACACTTTAGTTCTCGAACTTTAAGAGGAGCATGACACTTTAATCCTTAAATTTTAATAAGTTGTAATTTCTGATTCAAACTATGAGGTATGTGATATTTTAATCTTCGAACTTTCTGAATTATAATAATATCCTACTTGATGATGCAACAAAAATTAAAATGCTACGTTACTTCGATATTAGTAATTTATCAACATCTATTCAAAAAAATTTAGTCGCGGGACTTGATTGCAATAATTTAGTCACACGCTTTACGATTCGAGCCAGAAATTGCAACTAATTTAGATGCTACTAAACATCTGGTTGGACATGTCTATATGTAAAATTTGCACATATTAAAAATTTTGATATTAGAGAACTATAGAACTAGAAAGTTAAAAAAAAATCAACGCACCCATCTTAGGTGGGGGCTTTGCTCAAGGAAGGATATGCATTGGCGATCTTGAAGTTGTTCAAATAACGAAGTTCGAGCGTGTTTGGAGCTACCGCTCGTCGAAGCAGGGGAGCAAAGGAGCTGCATTGTACAAACCAATCGAAATACCTGAAGGATTCTTCGTCCTCGGTTATTACGGCCAACTAAATGATCAACTTTTGCACGGTTTTGTTCTTGTCGCGAGAGAGGCTTTTTCCTCGAAAGAAGTAGATCTACCGGCGCTTCAGAGACCCCAGGACTACACACTTGTTTGGAGTTCAAATGATTTGCAAGAAGATAACTATGAGGGAGAAAGCGGCCATTTTTGGCTCCCTTGCCCTCAAGAAGGCTATAAAGCTGCAGGCTTTTTGGTCACAAGAGAACCTAATAAGCCCTTGCTCGATGAAATAAGATGCGTTCGATCTGATCTCACTGATAAATGTGAAGCTCACAGTTTGATCCTTAGTGTTCGATCAGTGTCTTCCGACCTCCCTTTTCGAGTGTGGAGCACTAGACCTTCCGAAAGAGGAATGTGGGCGAAAGGTGTACCGGTAGGGTCATTCTCATGTAGTACTTCTGAAGAGGACCTAACAATTGCTTGCTTAAAGAACAGCCACGTGAATCTATCCGCAATGCCTAAACTTGACCAAATCAATTCATTGATCAAGCATTACGGTCCAACCGTGTTCTTCCACCCTAAAGAGCTTTACTTACCTTCCTCGGTTTTGTGGTTCTTCAAGAATGGAGCTACTCTTCATAAGAACGGGGAGGAAACAAAAGGAGAAGCCATCGAATGCGATGGCACAAACCTCCCTCGAGGTGGGGATAACGATGGAGAATACTGGATAGATTTACCCAATGATGATCGGGGTAGTTATCTTAAGTTCGGAGACCTCGAAAGTGCGGAGCTTTATGTTCATGTTAAGCCCACTTTAGGTGGTACTTTTACCGATATCGCAATGTGGGTGTTTTGCCCCTTCAATGGCCCTGCGACCCTAAAGATCGGCATCATGAATTTTCCTTTAGGCAAGATTGGGCAACATGTAGGTGATTGGGAACACTTCACTTTGAGAATAAGCAATTTCTCGGGTGAGCTATGGAGTTTATACTTTTCACAACACAGTGGAGGGGTGTGGGTGGATGCCTCTAACTTAGAGTATGTTGAAGGAAACAAAGCTGTTGTGTATTCATCGAAGAGTGGGCATGCTAGTTTCCCGCACCCCGGTGATTACCTACAAGGGTCTCGGAAGCTCGGAATCGGTATAAGGAATGATGCGGTTTGGAGTAATCTTACCGTGGATTCGAGTCTTAAGTATCGAATTGTCGCGGCAGAGTACCTTGGAGATGTTATAAATGAACCTTGTTGGTTGCAGTTTATGCGAGAGTGGGGGCCGAAGATCGTGTACAATTCGAGAATGGAGCTTGAGAAGATACTTAGCTACTTTCCTTTCACTCTTAGGTACAAGATGGAAAAGATGTTTAATAAGCTTCCGACGGAGTTGTATGGGGAGGAGGGGCCAACAGGTCCAAAGGAGAAGAACAATTGGGATGGTGATGAAAGAGGATAAGTTTGTTGCTCTCTCTCTCTCTCTCTCTCTCTCTCTCTCTCTCACACACACACACACACACACACACACACACAGATTTTTTGATGCATCTGAGTATTACATTAATGTCCCCTTATCCATAGGAGTTGGAGAAGCGACATTAACCATTTTAGTGCATAGTAAGTGCTAGAACTGCTTCACACGCAGGGATGCGAATCGGAGAAGCGGTTTTCTCGAATGATAATGTATATAATTCTGATATTCTTATTGACTGTGAAGCAGTGAATATAGATCTTGTACAACTGGATTTATATACTTCCACATTCCATTAATCAGTTTTGTAATTGTACTCTACAAACAGATCTTCTGAATTAGAATGAGTGAAACATTTAGGAATTTGGGATTTGTTGTTTAGTAGATATAACAACCAAGTCTCCTCATTGCTTTTGTACAATTGAGGATTTATAGGTATCAATTTGTCTGAATAAAGTTGAAACCATTAAGCAACAGATGCTTGATTTTAAACATGAAGAATTACAGGGGACGACTTTTTTTTTTTTTTTTTTTTTTCTTTTTAAAGAAGGGAGAACTGATTGTTACTCTTTTAATTGTTATACTAGTTGAGCTGTTGACTGTAATGAAATCAATTAGTGTTGAACTTAAATTTAGGGAGATTATCTAAATAATTGAGCCCAGCTAAAGTACTTCTGGAAGCATGAAGATTTTCGTGCTTCTAAATTGTTTTTCAGTGATAGGAAATGTGAATTGACGATCGAGTTCGTAAAACATAATTTACACTATTGAGAGTATCTAGAAATCAAAATTTATTATTTTTTGGCATGATTTGTCTAGTGGTTGAAAGGCATCCAAATTGATTAATTTAATGATTGATGTGATGTGATGTGTTTATAAATTTAACAGTTTAAAACAATTCAAATTAGGTAAAGTTTTGATGTAATCATTTGTCCCCACTATTTAGTGCAAGATTAGTACGTCTGTTTTGAAATTTAAGTTTTGTTTCATTATTTTTAATAATTTTTTTATTTTTAATTGTTTATTTTGAGATTACGTGCTCGCTTAGTAAATAATGTAGAAAAATTATAAATTTTGATTTCTACATACTTTCAATTGAGTAGATTATGTTTAATAAAGTCGATCATCGATTTGGATATTCCATTATTGGGGATAAGGGACTTTGGCCCAACCATAATTTGAGACCCAAAGAGAACTAACACACCTTTAGATGTTGTATCTGTATATGTCATACACAGCAACTAATATTTAGTGATTAATATCTTTAATTTTTTTTAAAAAATTAATCTAATAGATGTAATCTATTATCTATTGCTTTTAAGGTATCAAGTAGTCTCAAAAATCAATGGTAGAGTAAGAGTCATTGTTTGATTAGTGGAAAATAGGTCTTAAAGATTTTTGATATGTAGGGTTTTTAAAAGTCGAAGAACACATAAACTTCTCTGGATACAGAACCTATTAAACATTTATAGTGATGATATAAACAAAAGCAAAAAGGCTTAGTGCCAATTTTTTCTGAGAAAAATGTTTAAGATGCGCAAAAGGGCTCAGTATAGGCACAAGAGTTTTTTTTTTTTTTTTTTTTAATCTTTTTTCGCTTTTTCTTTCCTCTTTGGCTCCATGAAACATATTCCTTGCATGATGATTAATCAATAAGAAAGTTTTTCTACTACACAGTGCTGGCTCATAGCTTATTTTGCTTCATTCTACAATATCATGAAATGCTAAAACTTCCATGTTCTTCTCTAATAATCTAGAGAAATGTAGTGGCCACACAAATACATATATATAGTATTGATCTCTTAGGCATGGTTCCGAAATGCGTTCTCCAAATTCAACTGGTTTGATATTTTCAGAGCCTTCAAGAAAAATTCGAAAGTGTTTTGAAGCTTTGCTCCTCCAATGCTACAAAATAAGTGATCCCGTAGGATTTGACACTAATAATCTGAATGCTTTTGATTAGTTCATGCATGCAATTCAAAGTGTCAGATATGATGATCAGTACATGAACAGCCTATGAAAGGTTGTATGCTGGGTTTCTGAAGGAGCAGAGCTTCAAAACAATCGAATTTTTCAGCGACGCGACAGTATCAAAACAGTTGCATCAGAAGAACACAAATTCAAAACTAGGCCTCAGAAGTTCTTTTCTTTTTCTTTTTTCTCTTTCTTTTTGCCCCTCCCCTTATTTTCTTTTCACATGCGTAGGCCCCTGGGAAGAGACCTTCTAATGCTGCCTCTATGGCTCCTTTTACTGTAGCTGAGAATTCTCAGGCTCTGCCTGAGAATATCAATCTCCCTGTCCCTTCCCACCCCTTCTTTCTCCATTGATGATATCTTAAGCCTGAGAGATTCCACTGTCTCCTCTCTGGCTTTTAGCTCCTTCTGCAGTGCTTCTATCATCCCTTGCTGTTGTTCTGCTGCTCCCCAGCAGAATCTCTCCCCTGTGAAAATAGCAAGTAATTTTTGTTATGCTTCAATGAATGAGGGAATGATTGCATGCACAGAGAGAGGTGGAAAACACATGGAATCTATCTGAAAAATAGTACATTTCATTGTACCTTTTGAAGTGGATGCATCAATTTGAAAAAGATTAAAGTTTAATTGTACAATATTCTAACCATTTATTACTGCTCTTGGCTTCTGATTTTCTTTTTTTTTTTTTGAGAGAGAAAAGTAGTATACCTGTTTCGTTTATTTTTGAAATAAACTTAGCTAGAAATGTGAAGCAGCTAGGCTTCGAACTTGGAATCTCGGATATCAACCACCAAGTTCTTTGCCACTTGCACTAGACTTGTGATATTCTTTTTGTTTATCAAAATTTGATGGTTTTGATCATTAAACTGTCAAAAAAAAAAAGGTTATTAATATTGTTTAGTATTACCGACCATATCCAGTACAGTTAGTTAAGGGTAGGAGTTTGAATGGATCCGAGTTGGTGGAGATTCCGTCACGATCCATACCGAATGAGACGATAAGTGTGAGTCAAAAATAGAAAAAAATTAATAATCTGGTTTGGATCTGTTTCGATCCGCTAAGAACCGGAGTGGGAGGCAGGAGGCTCTCGATTTGGCAAAAATTTAATTTCCGCTCTGATCTGTCATGAATGAAGCGATAAGTGGGGACAAAAAATAAGAAAAAATTCAATCCACTCTGAATCATCTCCACCCCTCAAGGTCCTAATTTTGAAGTTTAGTTGCGACCGCACGTTTTTACGGGTTCTTTAAATGAGAAACATAAAAAGTATGCAAAAACAACTCAAATAATAACTCAACTAGGTGTATATATAGATAGCTCCATCTAATAAACACCAAACTAAAGGAGGAACAATGTACTACTATGTCACACACTAAATGGTCCCCCAACTGTGTCTCTCTAAGTCCCAAAACTTTGTAATCACTCATGATGATGATTTAAAAGGCAAGGCAATTTGATAGCTGAGAAAAAAAAAAGGTAAAATACCCCAACATCTCTCAATTAAAAAGTGAGATTTGCAGGTGACATAGTGGTTGATCCACCAGTAGATTAGAATTTACTGAATCTATTCAATGTTTTTGCTAACTAATTTTGACTAGATTTTAATACATGTGATATGCCATTTGTAAAATAATAAGGGTAAACTTTAGTTCATTTTTTTACTTTGTCACGCTGTGGTTCAAAATGATTTGATCTTTATTTTTATGAAAAAGTATACTATCTAACAAAGTAAAATATATGATAGTTAAGCGTAATTTTTTAAATCACGGGATAATAAAATAAAATTGAGAACTTTGGAGTCCTTTTAATGCACCACACACCTCAATAATTCCGAACTAGAAAAGTTAATAGATTTAGGGTGATATTTTTATTCTCAAACTTTAATTTATTACAATTTTTAGCTTTAATTTTTTTATAATTATTATTATAATTAAGTCCCTTAGCGTAATATAGTGGCTAAATATTAGCACATGTACCAATAATTAAGATGCTATATTATTATTACGTTAGCTATACGTCAACAAAATTGGATTGTAAAATTCGACTATAATAATTTTAAATGTTCGACTTAAAAATTATAATAAATTAAAGTTAAATTACAGAAAATTTTTCTGTAATATTTCGCTTTTTCATTTTGTTTTTCTGTCTTTTAAAAGACTATATTTTGCTCTCTCGTAATTACCGAAATATGCATTTACTTCTCGCCGTCACCATTCCGTGAGTGAACCGTCAATTTTTTAAAAAATATTATTAAATATATCCAAAATACCCTTCAAGAATGATGAAAAATAAACTAAAATCTATTCTCTCCAATATAAGATAAGGATATTTTTCTCAATTTACCTCCTCCGTTAACGTCGTTGCTCCCTAAAGATAATTCGGTAATTACGAGGGGATAAAATGTAGTCCTTTAAAAGACAAGAGGGCAAAATGAAAAAGCAGAATATTACGAAAAATTTTCTGTAATTTAGCCATAAATTAAAATATTACCGAGTTCATAGTTTGTGGACTAAAATGTGCAATTTATCTGAAAGTAAATTAGTTAATTTTTTTTAAAAAATTAACCCACTCAACCTCAAGTTGGTAGCTAAGTGTAGTTAAAAGCACACCAAGATAAGGACAAAGTCCTATAAGGATAGTACTATATGGTCCCCTACATATTAATGTTATTGAAATCATTTCCCAGAGAGAGATATGAGAGAAATATTAGCAGTTATCAAGTAGTAAATAGACTCTGTTATCATTTATTTCTATTATCATTTATTTATATTTGGTGATGAATTTTTTAAATTTATGATTGACATTGTTGGATATAATCTAAACTGCTAGAAATATTTAAAATTTAAAATTTAAATTTTTTTAATATTATTGACTTAATGCTCAAAGGATTGTAACATTTATAATTTTAATAGTAATATGAATTATTATTTTTTTTGCTCGTTTAACAATATAAAAAAAAATTAAAATTAATTAATTTTTGATTAATTTTTTTTTAAACTATTCGAAATAAAATCTATACTTTCGATTACAAAACTTCTTTTATTATTTTTTTAAGAATGTTTATTTTCAGCGGTTTATTTTGGTATCTACTTAATTAATGAATAAGAAAAAAATATCAAAAAAATATAAAATTTAATTTTTAAATAATTTAAATAATTTATATATTATATTTAACAATATCGAGCATCATTTTGAAAGCTCTATCATCGAAAACAAATGAATGGCAACGAAGCTCGCTTGTTATCGATAGTATTTAAGCCTAACATTATATATATATATATATATATATATATATATATATATATATATATATATATATATATACATATATATATATAGTTTGGCTATTATGCTATCGATAGCATATAGCATTTGGTACTATTAAATTTTTCATCGTTAGATCTGTTCTTTTGATCATTTTCATTTTTTAGATATTATTATTTGTTCAACCACTCATTAGACCTAAGAAGTTCACTATCATTCTAGCTGTATATTTTTTATCCAAAGATCAAAACCTAATAGTACCAATTACTTAGTATTATCGATAATATAGTAGTCTAATTATATATACATATATATATATATATAAAATTGAATTTTTATATTTTTAAAAATATCAACTCATTACTGCTTATAAATTTTTGACCCTTAAATTTAAAATAAAAATATACTGATAATAATTTCTAAATTTAGTGGGCACAACAATCTTAAATACTTTTAAAAATATTATTATAGCCCAAAGTCTAAATATACAAAGGACAAAGCATCTTTAAGACAAATATGTTCATCAATAAATGCTGAGAAAAACAAAAAAAAAAAAATTGTGGCAGTTAGGAAACAGATCATTGAAGTCGTCCGTAAAAGCCGTGTGCTTTTTTTTTCTTGTTTTTGTCTTTTAGGAATTTGGAGCACTAGCTCTTTCTTTGTTGGCATGTTAATGTAAACAAAAAAAAATATGTAATGTAATAGTGAAAATTATTTAATTTAATTTTAGCCCTTTCGCTTTAGATTTGTACCTAGTTGGGCTAGGGGTGGCAATCCAGCTCGCTGTTCGCGAGTCAGCTTGTGTTCGGCTCGAAATGAGCTCGAGATCGAATCGCTCGTTTTAATAAACGAACCGTACATGAGCTGAGATCAGCTCGCTCGTGTTCGACTCGATAACCGCTCGAATATATATATATATATATATATATATATATATATATATATATATATATATATATATATATATATATATATATATATATATATATATATATATATATATTACTATTTAAATTTTAAGTCATCTGAATTTTAATTATTAGATTAAAATTTTAATTTTTAAATTTTTTTTCATCTTTACACCTAATAGTAGAAATGAAAATCAAATTTGTTGTTCACGCGTGTTCGGCTCGTTAATAAACGAATCGAATATGAGCCGAATTTTTCAGCTTGATATTTAACGAGTCGGTGTTCGGCTCGTTGACATCCCTAAGTTGGGCTCCTTAATTTGTTTAGTGTTATTTATTAGCATGTAACAAACTAAAATTTAATTTTTTAAACTTTTATAACTTTGTTTCTAATATTTATAAATAAATAAGTAATATATTCTCTATTTTTAACTAATTTATCATTATTCTTATATATTTTTTCTAAGATTATAGAAAATTGATTATAAATATGCTTAAGTAAAATATCATTAAATTGTAGTCGATTCATTAGTAGATACTAAATCAAACAAATTATATAAGATTAAGTAGTAAAAAATCAAAATTGCAAAATTTAAATTCCTATTTTCAAAATGCAGAATAATCCAAATAATTTTCTTACATTTTCATCCAAAATAAATAATTCTCCTTATCTGGGTGATGAGGTCATCATTCTGGACTTCAGTGGCAACGTACAAAAGTCAAAATATTATTAAGTTTTAATTTATACGTGTCAAATTAATAAATTATAATAGTAAGTACTTGGATCCAAATATGTAAAGTTTATGTACTTATTTTCAAATGTGTTTAAGTAATGTTCATACATTTTTACCTATAAAAGAAATTAGTTAAATAATAATATAATATTTTAATTAGTATTATATATGATACGGTCTTATTTATTGTAAATTACCTATTTAGTTAACTAAATTTTATTAAAGTACTATGAATAATTTATTTGATTTGAGTCAACGAACGATATTTTAGTTTTAAAATTTAAATGTATCGTTTATTTTTATAAATTTTTTAAAATAGTTCATATCGGATGAGCAGAGGAGCAGCAAAAACTGATGACATCATTAATTGTTACCTTGGTGATGGGTTCTCTGGAATGAGATCATCAAGCTCGGCTTTAATGGCGAGGTAGAGCTGCTTCCACTTCTCGACGGCCTCCTCCCTCCTCCGCTGCTCCTCCTTCATCCTCTCCACCACCAGCTGCTGCTGTTGCTGCTCGCGCGCCGCTTTCTCGGCTTCCTCTTCTCTCATTCTCTTTTCTTCTTCTTCTACTTCTACTGCTGCTGCTGCTGCTGCTGCTGCTGCTGGTGCTTTTACTTTCGGACGTGGTGGCGTCTTCTTCTTCTTCTTCTCCTCCTGCTGTTGCACCTCCTTGATGCGGCTGCGCAGCCGCGCCGCCTCCAAGAGGAGGCGCCGCCGCTCGCGCCGCCATTCCTCCTCCCGCCCAGTGAACGCCCGCGACTCGCCTCCCTCACCCTCCTCGCCCCCTCCCTCTCCTCCTCCAATTCTCTTATCTTCGACTTCAACTCCTTGCACCTCCCCACCACTTGCCCCATCTCTCTCTCTCTCTCTCTCTCTCTCTCTCTCCCTCTCCCTCTCCCTCTATTCTTCTTCTTAGTTAATATGGAGAAGGAAACGAAAAATGTGGGAGCAAATACATAGGTTCATGAATGATGTGGTGAACATGCTCCAGTGGATTCTCTTGGGATTGCAAAGGATCTACACTTTTTTTTTATTTTGCCATTTAAGTTTGGTGTTAAAATTTAGGTGGCAAGATGTGTGACTCCTCACACTTTCCTCCCCCTATGTTTCCAACCCCCCAAGTCAGAAGAAAGAGAAACTCCAAAGAGTGAGAAAATTAAAGAAGGGGGGGTGGGACTGCTGACACTGACACATATACATATACAAACATCTTTTTACAGAGGGGAGGTAGTAAACTGTTTTCCTACTCCTTTGACTGAAAGTGCCACTGGATGCTTTTCTGCTGTGAGATCTAGTAATGCTAGATGTTAATGTTAGATGAGCAATGTTAAGTGTACATCTTTTTAGGGGTGTATATTTTACATTCTATTTTATTCTGAGGTGGATATTATTTTATTCGTCACATCGAATGACGAGTGAAATTCATCCACCTCAGAATGGGGTGGGATATAAGATATACACATCTAAAGAGGTGTATATTTATATATACCCATGTTAGATATTAGGTAATGTGTTATTATTTTAATAAATATGTTTAATCTGAGAAATAATCTCATTTATTTTGCTCTCACTATTTTTACTTGAATTAATGATTGACTAGAAATAGTACTGTTGAAAAAGTACTGCATGAAATTTTATATCTTTTTTTTTTAAAACAAAATTATAGAATATTTGGCTGATTTTATTATAAAAGTATTTTTTTTTACTGTAGAAAATTATTTGACAAAAAAAAAAAAATAGATAAAGTGTGTGTTGTAGTAAGTTATATACTATTATTTTTTAAAACATAAGTTTTTACTGTTATAGTTGGAAATAGGCTAAATTAAAAAAAAAAACAAAAAAAAAAAGAGAAAAAAACTCCATCAAATTTTGTCTTTTTATTTTTCTTTTCTGACTTTTAAAAATCTACAATTTATCCCCTTCTAATTACAGAATTATATATTTACCTCCTGTCATCATCGTTCCGTAAGTAATCATATAATTCTGTGACTATATTTAATGTGTTGCAGCATCATCGCTGTAGTTATTGGAGCTGGGACTTGTTCATCAACAATATCAATCCTTTAATCACTTACGAAATAATGACGGCAAGAAAATAAGTGCATAATTCTGTAATTAGTAGGAAATAAAATATAAAAGTTAGAAAAAAAAAAAACAAAATTTTATAAAAAAATTTCAGATTTTCTATAATTAGCATGGAAATAATCATATACAAAGTGGGATAATTTTAACTCCTCCAAAATGCAAACACAATCCTAAAATTATAAATACTTAAAGCTACAGCATGGTAAAGAGAAATAAAACTCACAATATTATTGAATAAATAGGAATTAAATTGAGCTTAAATAAATTAAATGTATCCTCAACTCCAATTATACCAAATTCAACGTATTAATCCCTCAAAGCATACAACACATGTTTTAATTTCCTTTTTTGTGAAGTTACAGTTTTTTTTTTCTTTTTTTTTTTAATGAGTTAAGTGGAATCACTCTATTTTGTTCTTGTTTTATTTTATTTTATTTTAGGGTTAATTGCATACGGCTCCTTATAAACATATCGAATAGCAGATATATCCCTACAAAGTTCGACTTTTCATATTTATCCTTTCAAAAATCCAACGTTATTCATATATATTCCTACCGTCTATCTCTGTTAGAAAAATCTATTTAACCATAAGTTAAATATTTAATCTTGGTTAGTTAGTAAGCTAAATTTATCTTTTTACTCTTCCAGATATTTCTGTATTATTTTTTATAGGAATATTTTTTAAAGGATAAAACTGTCATTTCACATATAATCTGTTAAAAAATAAACAATAAACTACCGATAATAAATCGGAAGGATATATATAAATAACTTAGGACTTTTGAAGGGATAAATATGAAAAGTTGAGCTTTGTAGGAATATATTTGCTATTCTATAGGTTTACGGGGAGCCGTATGTAATTAATCATTTATTTTATTAAAAGGATAATTGCCTGTGTACCCCTGAAATCTGAAAAAATATCTGATTTATCCCTCTTATTTTTTTCTTTCCAATATACTCCTCATACGTTCCACCGTTATTAAAAATATCCCCTACCGTTTCTCTTTGTTAAGTTAACTAGGGTTAAACTAGAGTTAAATAATAATCAGAGTTGAAAACTATCATAAATACCTATTTTGCCCCTATCTACCAAAACATTTTAAGGGTACATAAAAAAAATTAGTTAGGGTAGAAGGGTATATTTGAAAGGGCAAAATGATAATTTCACACAGATAACGACAATTCCAGAAAAGAAGTTGGAACGTAAGAATTATAGTTTTAATATTAACCTTCTAAGAGGGATAAATCTAAAAACAGAACAATTTTTAGGAGTATATAAAAAATTGTCCCTTTATTAAAATTACAGCCGAAAATACTGGAATGGCAGCAGGACGGACGGGGACGGTTGATCTTTTTCCTGCCCACGAATTTCAAACTGTCCGTGCCAAATTCCTGCAAACGGAAAATAATTCCTTCCGTTCCCGTCCGGATCGTCGTCTCCGCCGACACTCGACATTAATTTGTTTATCTAAAATTTAATAAATTTTAAATTTACTAAGCATACATTTTATTAAGTATGACTCATTAAATTACCAAAAATATATAACAATCAAATATTATTTAAATAATACACTATATAAAAAAAACTAAATATGTTCAAAATATGTAACTAAATTTAAAATATAATAAAAATATTAAAATTAACTTTAAATATTATATAGTAATATATATTTATTCAAAACAAATAAAAAATAATTTTTTATATACATCCTTATAAAGTTTTCCACTTTTATGTTTACTCCTTAAAAACCATTTTTTTTTTGTTCAATATGCTCTTATATTCTCAAATAAACCCTTCAAAAAACTAAAATTGTTTCCAATAAACCCCTGAAATAGGAATATGTAAGAAAGGAAAAAAAAAATAAAAAAATCAAGGGTATATGTGAAAGGAAGGTAAATATAAATTTTTTCGAGGATAAATATAATATATTATTAGACCACCCACTGTTATAAGGTAGGGCTCCTACAGTTTATTATTATAGAGAATAATAAGTTAAATTATTCTGATTATTTAATTATTTATTTATTTATTTTTTTCTTTAGTTGATCCGTGTGGAAAAATCAACAAAGTAAAAAAAAAAAAAACTCTATTACATAATAATTTTAAAGTAAAAAAAAAACTAGTTAATTTTTTTTTAAAAAAAATGATCTATTACTAGTGTCGCTTTTTTTTAAAAAAAATACTCTAATGATCGATTTTATTTTTTTATATTTAATCGTTTATAATAAGAATAGTAATCATTATCTTAGTGGATAAAAAACTCGATAAAGAGGTGATATGCTGATAATAAAAATAAAGATAATTTTATAATATTTTAAAATCTGCTATAAAATTTATTATATTTTGAATTTACGATAAAAAAAATTACATTTAATATAATATTTGTTTAATTATTTAATTTTTAGTTATGTTTAAAAATATTTTTCAAATTGATATAATCTACTAATAAATTATATTTTTTTCCGTATCTTGATCCAAAAAAAAAAAATTGTTTTGATTAATATAATTTTTTAAATTTATTTTATTTGAAACAAAGTATTTTTTTTTTATAAAATTAAAAATTTTAATTTTAATTCTATAAAAAAAATTAATAGAATTTTAATTTTTAATTTTAATGGGATTTAATTTTTTCCATTTTTTTTGTTTTAATAAAATTAAAACTTTGAAACAGAATATTTTTTTAAAAGACAATCTATCCAAACAATAAAAATTGAAATAATTTTTGTATAGAATATAAATTTTTTTAAAATATCAAATACATTATGGAATAAAATTTTATTTTATTTTTTAATGATGGCCAAACATATCCTTAATATTATTGTTAACAATTTTTTACATTATTATTATTTTTATCAACAATTTAAGATATCAACTAATTGTGCTAAACATCAATACATAATATATTTCTCCTTAATAGAATATCTTAATGTTAATCATAATTAGATTATACATGAAATAATTTTTTTTTTCTCTGATATAAATATAAAAATAATTTTTTATTATTATTATAGTTAACTTCAAACCATCCATAACTACTAACACAACTAATCAATCTCACATGAAAGAAATTCTCACCAACTATTTTAATGCCATTTACAGCAGATGTTTCTAAGGACTAATTTAGTATTTAGTATTGAGGTACATCTAACATCTAACAATAATAAATAAAATAGAGTCAAAAAATTTAAAATAGGCTTTTTTTGAAAATGACCCTCTAAAAATTTGTATTTTTAAAAATAATCCTACAAAATTTGTATTTACAAAAATGACCCTATACCTGCACGCAGGCTCAACCTGCGTGTTTAGAATGAAAAATAAAAGATGAAATCTAAGGAGGAATATGCCCTTTTAATTTAGTACTATTAATTTAGTAAAATTTTAACCAAAGTACTATTAATTTAGTAAAATTTTTAAGATATTTTTACATTAATTATTTAACTAAAACTTTTTTTATTAAAATTTTAATTAGGTAAAATCTTATTTATGTGCTAAAATTTCTATTTGAGTATATTTTGTCTCTTTTTTAAAATTAAATTAAAGATATATAATATTTAATGTATTTCTCATTGATCAAAATATTGTTTTTATTGATTTTTTTTTGTTCAAACATTTTAAGAGTTTATTAATAAATTTAATAAATTTAAAAATATTTTAAATATAAAAAATAAATTTTAAAAATTTGAATAGCGAGTATATAAGCAAAAAAAAAAAAAAAAAAAAAAAAAAAAAAAAAAAAAAAAAAAAACCCTTTTATAAAAACCACCAATCTGCGTGTGTCTAAACACGCAGAGCAGAGTCTGCGTGTTTAGACGCGCAGACCCAGTCTGCATGTTCAACTCGTTCCGGCTCATTTCCCTGGCTGACGTGGCACGCACACGTGGCGCCCAGTTGGCAGATATAGGATCATTTTTGCAAATACAAATTTTATAGAATCATTTTTAAAAATACAAATTTTTAGAGAGTCAGTTTCAAAAAAGGCCCATTAAAAATAGATATACTTCTGTATTTTTTTGGTGAAATTATAAAAAAATATATTTTATCATCGTATTTTCTCACGGCATATAATATAATTTTTTTACAATTTCAAATGAAGCTTAAAATCTACTACTCCTGAGATTTTTCATGTCCTATTTGTGTACAATGATGACAAATACAAAACTCACCATTAAAAAAAAAAAAAAAAAAAAAAAAAAAAAAAAAAAAAAAAAAAAAAAAAAAAAAAAAAACTCCTTATCTTCTCTGTGGATTTTGTTTTATTTTGGTTTTGGTTTCAATCATTAAAAAATAGGTAATAAAATACAGAAAATGAAAAATTGCAGCACATTTCTCCAACTGATATATAATAGTAACTACACTACAATACACTACCACATAACCTTTTTTATATCCTATATTATTATTTTTTTTTAAAGACACTGGTTGAAATAATAAATTTAATATAAAGTTTCAATGAAGTTATGTTATAGGTTCATTTTGCTCTTTTCCTATTATCATCTAACCCATGCATCTTAATAGAGTTATTTAGTTTCTTCTTAAAATTATAAAAAATTATAATATAGTGATGTGTTTGAGAAAATACAAATATATAGCACAGAACAATAAATGAAAATAAGAATCCCCGCTGCGTAGAGTTATCGTATAAACTATCCTTAACTAGCTGCAGATCGGTAGCTGAACTTTGAAATCAAAGTAGAATTAAAGGAGAGTATGTAGGGAGAAAGAAATAAATGCGCATATGACTTAAATGCAACAAAAGAATCTTCGAGAATGAGAATCGCCTCGAACTTCTAATGGCAGAGACGTGTTCGCTCATATCTATGTAGAATCTCTTTTGTGCCTAGTTTTTCTTCTTTTTTTTTCGTTTTGGAAGGTCATGTTGAAAAAAAAAACATCAAATGAAAATAGTGCAGTCTAACAAATGATTAAAAAAAAAAGAAGCTAAATTACAGAAAACCCCCCCTGTCATATCCCGCTTTTCCACTTTACCTCCTGTCATTAAAAAGTCGACAATCTGCCCCCTCGTAATTACCGAATTGTCTTTAGAAGGCAACGACGTTAACAGAAATGGTAAATTGACGAAAATGCCCTCTTTTTTTTTAAGGGATATTTTCCAAGAGTATTTTGGGTATATGAAATTATATTTTCAAAAAAACTAACGGTCAACTCACGGCGGGGGTATTGCACAATTCGGTAATTACGAGGGGGCAGATTGTCGACTTTTTAATGACAGGGGGTAAAGTAGAAAAGCGGGATATGACGGGGGGTTTTCTGTAATTTAGCCAAAAAAAAAAAAAGAAAAAAGAAGAAAAAAGAAAACAGGAAAGTGCAGCCTAATATGATGTAATTAAGGCTCTACATAAATTTGTAAACAACCTGACCCCTCTACTCTGCCATAGACAATAACCAAACAGTCTAATGACATCTAAAATTGGGCCTCAAAGGACAGCATGCTGATGCAACACCTCTCTGTGTGTCAAATTTTCCAAGGAATGAAACTGAAACACTCCAAAATATAATACCAAACAAATTTGTTGCACACTTTTCAATGCATTATTATTACCATGATCCTCCCAAGTTTATGTATAGCCAACAGTAGGGATAACACACATTTCAACCCCCCAGAAGGCTAAATTACAGAAAACCCTCCTCTAATATCTCGCTTTTTCACTTTACCCCACTGTCTTTTAAAAGTCGACAACCTGCCCCCTCGTAATTACCGAAATATGCATTTACCCCCCTGCCAGATATGAAAGTCCATCCATGAGCCTCTAATGAGCCAATTGCTTGTAACAAATTGGTAAGAAACCAATTCATATCTGGCAGGGGGGAAAGGGTAAATGCATCCATGAGAGGCTCATGGATGGACTTTCATATCTGGCAGGGAGGTAAATGCATATTTCGGTAATTACGAGGGGGCAGGTTGTCGACTTTTAAAAGACAAGGGGGTAAAGTGGAAAAAGCGAGATATTAGAGGGGGGGTTTCTGTAATTTAGCCCCCCGGAATGATAGATACCAACCCCCCAGAATGATAGATACCAAACCTGCTAATTTTCCTGATTCATTTATCCTACAAAGTCATAAGCTATTCTCTTTAGACATGGACCCATTGGAGTTCTTGTAATTTACCTTACCCCCCCCCCCCTCTTGGATTCCCCTTCAATGAAAGAGACTCATCCTTGCTTCCTATTTAAAAACCCAAACACAACTGTTTTCTCAGCAGGGTAGGAGCCCCCACAAACCCAGTAGTAGATGGGAGAAATGGAAGCCTTTGGATAAGATGGCAATTTGGATTCATATGGCTCTAGCTTCACCAGAGGCCCCTTTCTTTTCTCTTTCATTTTGTTTGTGTGACTGTGACTGAACTGTCTGCACAAGTGCTGCTCTACAACAACTATTCAAAGAATCACAGACAGCTCTTTTCCTTCTATAAAACACCTCTATCTATTGAAAGAATTCCGATATTCCGATATCCCTCGCCGTCCACCTCCACCTCTCTCTTCGCGAGAAGCAGAAGCAGTGGTCTTTTCGAACCGACAATATCGAACTGACGCGATCGATCGGAATAGATCGATGGATGGGACCAGATGGCCAGATTCAGGTTGGATACAAGTGGTGTTTGGCTCATCATGTCCACAAAATACAAACTGCATCCCTACTACTGTTGAGAATAATATGTTGTTGTGATCACACAGCACAAATGGTTGCCATGTGAGTAACTATGTAAGAGGAGGAGACTACTACTGTGCATGTGGTCCCTTCCCTTACATTAATTAATTAACTGGTCCCTTACCCTCCTCCGCATGATAATGTGACAAAATAATAATTAATAAGGACTTAATTGTAATTTTGGCCACCGACTAACAAGGGATAAATTAAGACAATAACCCGTAACTCACGGGTCAAATAGTAAAAAATCCGACACACGATTTCGCCATGTTACCCATTCTTTGATTCTATTAGGACAGCTAGATTAAAGAAATATGCGAGTTCGGCAATGATTGGAGCTTCTGCAAAAGTGCTTCGATTTAGAAGCACATGAACAGCGGTTTGCTTCGATTTAGACGCAATTTTGTAGAAATACTACTTTCGACAGTCTCACTCTAAAATCGATTTAGACTTGAATCCAGATCGAACTCTCTCTCCATATTCTACTCATCAAGAGCCACAACACATCACTTACCCCCCCCACCTACAACCCTCTCCTCCTCTCTCTACTCACAAGGAGAGGCGCATTACGTACATGTCGGATCGTTGGCGCTAACCATTAATCCCAAAAGCTCGAGCTGTTAGAAATACGCAACCAATTCACTTAAAGCGTACAGACACAGCGCCAACGGGTCTCGACCGGACTCAACCCACCTGGACGTTAGGTCTATTGTTGGGTCTCTTGCCGTTAGGTCTATTGTGGACCGCAGCCCCACTCAACTTATTGGGCTCACCCAACTCAATTTATTAGTCTCCTGGGCCTATTGTCACGGGACAGGAAGTTGGGCCTATTTTAACCCATACATAAATAGCCAACAGTACAAACCCCGTGTGTAGTAGAATCTCGATCTCTCTCTCTCTCTAGCCACGGAACACCCTCCTTTCGCTTCTCGTAAAGACTCACATTATGTACAAACAGCATCATGCGCAACGAAATTTTGTGCATGATGCTGCAATAAGATGCTAGCCCCATGACATTATTATCCCCCACCTACTATTCAACTTCTACAAATGGAGCACACACACACACCAACAAAAAAGGTATGCACTCAATTCTAATCTATCATCTATCATATATATATTGAAATGATAAAAAGCACAACAATGAAAGTGACTAATCTACTCATGATTCTAGTTATGAATGAATCCACTGAAAGAGATGCTACAATAATGAAGGGGATTTTTCAGGGACAAAAGAAGAGCAAATGAAATTCCAGTAACAGATATTGTATCATCAAACAACCATTGGGAATGAGTTAATTACCATAATCGGAACAAAATAGATTGGAGTGTGGGGATACACCATTATTGCATTCCTTTTATTTAGTAGTAACTTTTAGGAGTAATGGACCACAAAAGGAGAGGGAATGGAAAAAAAAAAAAAAAAAAACAAGAAATCAAGTCTCATGGTATGCATGAGATCACACAGTAAACAAATTCAATTCTTTGTCGTCCCACAAACAAAATGCCCACGAAAAAGTTAACACGCAAGAATCACTCCATCCCTTACATAGAATAAAATAAAATAAAATAAAATATAGGTAATAAAAATGTACTTTTTAAAAGCCACTACAGCACATTTTGAAAAACTTGTTAAAAGAAAATTGTTCTTGACAGCGCCTTAATTTTCACTTATTTTCGTATAAATTGTGAGGAATATATTAAAATTGATGGTAACCATTAACTTACAAAAATCCACACTACCTTAAACTGAACTATAGGAGCTATGAAATTCGACGGAGTTGCTAAGAATTCAACAAAATTTAGAATTTAATTGACAGGAAATAATTCAAATAAGAGAAAGTCTATTTCAAAATGGACCATAGTTGAGAGGGTCTCCATTAGTTTTCACATAAAACTTATTCAAAGCAACGGCGCAGATCTTCAAATATGCTATTATTTATTACCTATTGCAAACCTAAAACACAGCAGAAAAAATTTATAGGAATTTCACTAACCACATAAAAGAAATGTGCGCGACAATGGGCATGCAAAGAGGCAGTGAATCATATGATATTGCCAAGAACTAGATGTAACTTAAATTTGATTTAAAAATACACTGCTCAATTGAGGCAAGAGGAAATTAGATATAAAAGTTTTCTAAGGTTACAGATGAAGAAATTAAAACCTGGTTGATTGTCAACAAGCCTTGGCGGAAACTTTCTTCAATCTGGCTCAAACCTGTGGAAAATTTAGCTAACCAAATATTATATCTTCCGATCTTCCATAATTGAGAGAGAAAGAGAGAGAATAAACATGATTAAAAAACTATAACTAGTGCGAGTTGTAAACTAGTCGAGATTATACCAACACACACCTAAACAAGAAGAGAGCAAAAAGTAATCCTGTTCAATATACAAAAAAGCCTTATAATTTGGGCATATTCTTCTTAATATGCATTCAATGAGTATTTCTAGAAGGGCCAAACCAACCAGATCAACAGATCAGGGTCGAAATTAGCACTTGGTTAGCATGTCAAACTATCAACTAATATGTAGATAATTAGTAAAGAAAAAGAAATGAACGAAAACTATAAAAACTTTAAGAAATACATAGTGAAAGGAGAGAAAAACAGAGACAAATACCATGACCATATTTTCCTCTACGGAAGAATTTGCCCTCGTGCAGCAACCATCTTGTGGGCCATCATACTGAAGAATTCTCAGCTTGCCTTCCTACATTTTACCAATGAAAAATAAATAAAAAGTTCATATAACAACAAATAGGTAGGTCCCTAGGAATGAGAACTCAATAGTAATTACTTGCCTTGGTTCCATATACAAGACCCCCTCCAGGTAGAGGATGAAAGCACGCAACGTTTACCTCGTCTTCAGCACTCGGAAGAACTCCTACAAGCTCCATATCAGAAACTCTATAAACCTGGAATCAAACAACAAGAATTAGCAGTATGGACTTTAATTTTTAATGATCATAGCGGGGAAAAGCTGGGGAGTAAAAGAGGGCATAGAGAACTTTAAATATAATTTTAAGACAATTGTGCTTACGGCCTTAATTGCGACTATCATCTAACCTTCAATTTAACGCCTTTTGCGGATATTATTGCATTTGCACCCACATTTAGGTTGTAAAATTTTGGCAATCTAAGAGCATTGCTCCTTTTATTTAGGTTGTAACTAAGTCCATCCTGCGTTTATTGTTTCCAACTAAAATCAAGATCGTGGCACTAGCTATAGGTAAATCAAGTTTTATAAACAAAAGATATTGCATAATATGCTAAGCGTCATGGACAATGACACGGGACACGACGCGACTTGGACACGGTGACTCGAAAACTTCTAAAAAATTAAGACACGGACACGGCAATGAACATAAATATATATTATTAATATAATAATATATATATTTATATATATAAAATATAAATTTTCGTAAAATATTGTTATATTTCTCATACGAATAAAAGTTTATAAAATTTTTCACTGATAGTTCATATATTTTAAGAAAAAAAAATCTCCACCATACATAATTTATTTATATTGTCCAAAAAACATTTGTATGTATTTATCAAAAAGCTAAAATATTTATCATCTTACATTGTATATGCATAAAAAAAAATAAATAAAATAATATATATACTTTTTTAATTGTATGCGCTATGGATCGGTATTGAACGTGCGTCCAAGAAGTGTCCACATCGGACACGCGAGTGTCCGACACCGACACGCGAGGCTTATAGAAGTGTCCGTGATACATAGATAATATGGTAAACTCCATGTAATATGAGCATACAATATACAGAATTAGCAGTTGAAATTAATAGAACATTGAGAGACAACAATCGAACTAAAGCAAATGTGGCATAGTATACAAAAATGACAAATATTAGTCACATGATATAAACAAGTGAAAAAAGTAAGCAAATCCAGCTACCTCCAAAATTGTATATATAGGTATTGTCATCTCCCTGTCGATCACAATGCTTCTAAGAAGTGAATCATGCCGCCGACCATATGCTAATAGTATGTGTTCTGATGTGGAAGAGAACTGAAAGAGAATACAGAAAGGAGATTAAGAGAAAAGGGAATCAAGGTAACACATAGAGCCAGTAAATAACAAACACCGCCAAATGCGCCATACTATTACCGAGACCCAAATATTGAGAAGATACTACTGTCATACACCTATTTACGCCTCAATAGATATTTAAACTTGCTATTGTCATCCTGAATAGCTCAGGGGATTTTTCTAGTTCATTAGTACTGGCAGATTTTCATGGAACTGGCAAATCTGGTTAACTTAATTCACCTGTACAAAAGCATTGTCGGGCAAAGCCCTCTCTTTTATACTAAACTTTCTGCTGAATCTATGCAATCTATCTGGAAGTACAATATTTACTGTTTGTGGCGAGCAACAAATAGTTAGTTTTCTGGAGCTTATTTTCATTCTGAGTAACATACAATTTAACCAATGATTCCGAAAATGAAACAAAAAGACTAATATTGTTCAGTTGGAAAAGACACCAAAACCAAATAAAAGTGTAAGCAGCAGCCAAATTATAGGTTCTCGAATTGGTTGGTACGATTAGAACTACCATAAGAGTTAGCTAACCTGAATAGAAGTCAAGCAATGAGCAGCTCTGATTGCTCTCGAAGCTAGCACATTTCCAAACCTGCGGTTGACCACAAATAAAAATTCACTATTTTGAAACAAACAACTGAAGTTTTACGTCTCCTTGTAAAATTATCTATCATATATATGAGGTTGTAGAATCTGAATTTTTATATGTATCCAACAGAAGCGCAGTTTTCTACGAAGTAATGTTGTCTCAAGTGAGAGAGTCATCCAATTCATGGAAAAACCGATTTCATTTAAATAAAAAGTACTTTAGATGAGGTTTTTTTTTTTGAAAGTACAAGGAAATACAAGAAATTATGACCTTGAAGAACATGTATCATATATGAAAATTCGAATTTTACAAGGAGACATTTAAATAAATAATTTTTCAGGAGTGTATATGTAAATATCTCTAACAAAATGCAGAAGTTTGCTTACGTTTCCTCTTCAAGAGAATAGATGCGGAGCTCATATATTACTTGGTAAGTGGAAAATGGGTGGCGTGTAGGAGATGTTGCTGCCCATGCAGCATCAAGTTGCATGCTTGATCGCGTTCCAGGATCAGATTCTATATGACGCAGCAAACAGGCAACACAAGCCACCAAAAATCGGCCACATGGAGAAAAGTGGGCGCCCATTTCACTGTCCATATTGTAGACATTTATCATTCATCATTCATCTTAAATTGTCACCAATAACCAGAAACAACACAGCTACATCATCTCAAAACATTTTTAGCAAACTGTTCCATCACCTCAAAGATATGATTCAATAACCGATTCTAAATTGGTAATCATGTCATGTCTAAGATGACATGAGAACTGAATTGCTGCTTTATTGTTTTGTTTATTAAATTACACAAAGTTTTGCTTTATTGCTTTACTGTTCCATCACCTCGAAGAGATGATTCAATAACCAATTCTAAATTGGTAATCATGTCATGTCTAAGATGACATGAGAACTGAATTGCTGCTTTATTGTTTTGTTTATTAAATTACACAAAGTTTAATAATGTGACCCATTTGAAATAGAAATTGAAGCTCGGTGTCTTAGTTGAAACAAATTAAAGTTTGGTAACCTAATTTAAATTTCAGGTCAAATTTAGTTGCCAATCAAGTAGCCCTTTTCTTTTGGGACTTGATCCTGCCAACTATTGTATTATTTGATTGCACTCGGATTCTTTATGAACTTTAACTGTCTCTGATGGAATATTCCATAATTCATCAAAATATTCTGTTTTTTGATGGAACAGTCTGCAACTAATAAATAATAAAACAAGAAGAATAAGTCGGGTCATATGTACAACGAACTAAGCTCCGGCAAATCAGCAGGGTCTAGGAAGAATATATAATATTGCAAACCTTTTTCAGAAAATTACTATGTCAAGTAAGCGTTGCAAAGCATGCAAGAAAGAAAGTAATAGCCTCTCTGATAGAATAGAGCAAGTGTACCTGCAAAGGACCGCATGTGATATAGTTAGCCGGCATGTATCTGGGTTTAACGGGGCACATGGGTCTTGTATATTGTGCGGCCATATTCTAAGCTTCACGGTACAAGGTATTTCAGTAACTCCTGCTGAAGCCAATGATGTGGGAAGTCCAGATTCAATACTGATAAAATGAGGATGATCTGATTCAGGTCGTCCGCTGGTAACAGAATTCCCAACAGCAGCTGCAACCAATGGGGGAGCCCCTTGTGCTTCCACATTACGTCTGTAAAGTGATTCAGGTCTCAAATGTTCTGATTCGGTTCCATGATGAGCATGAGTTTGACCCATCAACCAACCCTGCAAAAAAGGATGGTCCCAGCATGATGGATCACTGAAAGAGATAAATTGATGAAGGTGTGGGCCCTCTGCATCTCTCAAAAGCATTTGAAGGTCATTACTGCCGTAAGTGGTAGGGAAACTCATAGGAGCACCAGCTACACCAGGCCTAGATTGGGTAAAAGGTATCATAAAAGACACTCCATTGTAGTGAAAATTGACAGTGGAGGTGGTTTGCTGCGACATCGACTGCCCTTCAGTTGTTTCTGTAATTCCGATAACAGAAAAATAGGTAAATGTCTTCATTCCTGTTTGTGCCGAAGTAAGAAATGCATCTTACGCTAAACTATTAGAAGCAGAAGGTTCACCTGTAGATATATCCATAGGACACGGTGTACGAGGTTCGTTAGACTCTGTGCATGATAGGAGACTTGGGTTTGTATTTGCAAAATAGTAAGTTGGCGGAGGGTAGTGCAAATAGCCAGAAGATGTTGCGAGTGTCAATGGGGAATCCGATGAATCAATACTATTGACCTGCAAAAGAAGCTTCTACATGAATTGCTAGCAATCAAAAGAGTCTACTTAGAGAAACTAGAAATGCCAAAAAAAGAGAATACCTCGGCCGTTAGTAGGAAAGGAGCAGCGCAGGGATGAAAATGCACTGCTCGCAATGATCGTCGAGTTTTCAATACAATTGTTGGGGAAGAAGCTTCCCCTCTCTTGTTGTAGTTCCATATGAACAGCTGAATCATAAATTTTTTAAAGAACATCAATATAAGAATTATGATAACTACCAACTGAGGCAACTGAAGGCAGATGACCAAACAGTTTCAACCAGGAATAAATGCACTAGATCCCTGTGAACTATCATGCTTTTGCAAATGGCCATTGGAAGTTTCCAAAAGCTAAGAAAAGCAACTCGCCCATTTCTATCAACCGCCTATCCATTATCTCCATTATCTTTTTCTTGTCAACTGTAAATCACATGAAATTCAAATGACTCAAACACCCCTGAAATCATACAGGCATTGAAAAAAAGAAGAGGAAGAGGATATGGGAATTGATAGATTAAGCGCAGGTCGTTAATTGAAATACCAAATTGTTCAGGTACTTAATAATAACAGTCCAAAGTTCAGATGGCCATCTGTAGAAGCTCGCAAGTCAATGGACACCAGTGCATTTTTCCTTTGTCAAACATTGTGAGTCTCAGAAATAATGTACCTTGTGACCTGAAGCTACAGCAAGAATTTCTCCTTTTGCATGAAAAGCAATAGAGGCAATTGGACGATCTGCAAGTAGAAAAAAGGGGGAATGACGCGTGCATTGGACACTCCTAATGAAGGTCAGAAGTAACAAATTACTTACAACAGCAAAAATCAGATCACTGTTTCTTCGAAATTGTTATTAAAAAACAAAATGAATTATGCAAGAAATATTACAGAAATTGCGTGACCCAATACAATCTGCAGTACGGGCATCCCAAAGACGAACTTCATGATCCAAGCTACCGCTAGCAAGTATTTCTGAACACAAAGGATGAAACCTAACCTGCACAAAATCAGTCGGATAGTACATTTCTTCCAAGACAACAAAATGAAAGCAATTAAAAAGTTAAGATGTCACCATTTTATGATATCCCAAGTCAGAAAGCCAATAAACAAACACAACGGAATGATATCAAATTATTTGCGGCATCATCAATAGCTTGATACTTTTCTTGAGCTAGGTTAATAGTTCAAAATCTCACCAGAAAGTCTCAAAACTCAGTTGAATCGACCTGACTACTTAGGTTTTTGAGTTGACTCAGTTGTGACTTGGAGTGTATAAGACTCTGTATCAAACTATGCTGAGTTGACGAGGTACTTAGAAGCTTAGACAATCCAAGTCAATGAACTTGGTCGAATTGAGATCAATCATGGAAAAACTGTAAATAGTTCGCTATAAATCAGAACTTGGAAGCCAATGAAGCACTTCGAACACTTAATAGCTTTACTATCCAAAAAAAAAAAGCCATAAATTATATATTTAAAGGTGCTATGGTACGTCGCCGAAGGAAAATAAACAATATCAACTATATGATCAATAATCAAAATAGAAATGAAATAACAGTTTATGACATCTCTTTCTTTTATTGCAGTCGTATCTATAAAATGTCTAAAAGCTTTATAACAAATAATATGAATCAACAATGTCAACTGATTCTGAAAGCACAATATATTCCACTTTTTAACTGATCAAACAGCAAAACACTGCTCTTCACATAATATTAATAGCTTCAAGCCGCTTAAACCAAAATAATACAGGCTTCTATCACATCAGAAAGATCAAACAAAATCAACTCCATCAGCGAGTATAAAGAATAATGAAGCTAGTCATCTTCAACATGAGTCTCAAGATCCAATCAATACAGTAGTAAAGTTGAAATAACCTGATAAGTACTGTTTTCCTACCCGAAAAAGAAAGACAAAGAAAGTACACGTCTCAGGCAAGAAAATAAATTCGAAAAATAAATCAAACAAAATCAATGACACAAAAATCCAAAGAGAAAATACAGATGCAGACATACCACCCAGGGTGTGCGCCGATGACCGCTCAACACCTTCAGACAGTTTCCAGTTTGGCAGTCAATTATCTTCACAGTGTGATCACCACTGAAAACATATTCAATTAGTCCAAAGATATATTATACAAAAGTTAAAGCAGGAGTATCAACTTACTGGGTTGAAGCAAGTGTCTTTCCATCAGAACTGAATGCTGCTGCAATTGTGGACCTAGGAGGTGGCAGAAGGGGACAGTATTTTGCTGTCAAATGGCGCAATGACTCCGATTCGACCCTACCAAAGTGATGCTTCAAAGAATCAGCACTTTATTTCATGAAATATTTACATAAGCATCAACTATTTAAAAATGTATCCAGAAAAATCTGAAGTTTCATATGGCCCTTTGAAAACATAATTTCTTGCTCATACACTTCTGTTCTAAGAAAATTCTCTTTTGAAGAAGCTTCCAACACAAAACTGAGTTTTCCCATGAGAATGGATACCTAACTTACGGGTAGATAAACTGCACTTTTGAGAAATACGAATGAACCTCATACTCTACAGGGGCATAAAAGCAAAGAAGTAATTTAGCAGGGATGTACATGTAGACGCCACCTATAATTATCGGTAATTTACAATCACAAAATTCAGCATATCTAACACGGTACAACCCTCAAAGCGAAGGGAGCCTACTCAGCATTATGAAACAGAAGAAGTTGAGAATTTGAGTTTATTTTACGCCAAAAAAATAAAATAAAATCAGAGATCGCCAATCAAACATGCAGAGAAGAAAAGTTCTTTACCAGGAATAAAGAGCGTGTTTTGTGTCTATCACTCCAAATTTAAGCCTGGTAGAATCAGCTCCACCATCTGAAGTTTTTCCCCACCACCTTTTGGAATATCGTTTTGCACGAGGAGAAATCTCCCTCAAAGCTAACAAGCGGACAACATTCCTATCACCACTGAATAAAAAAATAACACTGTATTTCAACAAGTGATGATTATGAATAAAAAGACTTTATTTCAAAAATACTGATCATTCAACATGCAGAATATTAAACCAGAGCTTGACATGTGCTATGCAAATGAGTTCACGAGAAGCATTTCAACAAACAAAGAAAGCAACTGAACAACATTAATATAGGGTAATAGTAATAATAACAAAGGTAACGTACAGCAAGAGTAACCCCCCTGTCGGCCACAGAGAAGTTCAAAATTGAAGTCCAAGGGAATCAATAGCTCAAATATGATATTGTAGCTTAAGGTCTAAAACTAAGCGACTCCTTGATTCTCAGCTACATTTAGTAAATCATAAATATAGAAGGTCCTATCCATTTGGATTTCAAGTTACCAACTGGTAAAATTTAAAAGTTTGTAATGCTTCCCCTCAATGTTGCGACTGCATTTATTGGCATTCATATGACATACCAGGCATCACACTTATAAAAGCTCTGTTGGTTTACTCTTCGTCAATCTATTCTCACAATATACCCTTCTATGTACATGCATATCTCTTTCACTCTGTTAGGAAGATTATGTATTGCAAGTTTCTCTCTCTAAAAACTCATGGCCACTAAAAAGGCTCACCTGATCAGTACAAGGCCTCTGTAATATTCAACTCATAAGTCTCCGCTCTCCACTTAAAAAGATTCTTTGATAATTGAAGCACTTAAAGAAATTACGATGAACAACTTTGCCAATTTTGATTAGCATCTCATTTGATCCCCCATAGGCCTAAAGGGAATCATTCTTCAGAGAAGATTCATGCACAAGACTGAAAATTATTTAGTACTCCTATCATTACAGCACCACAAATAATACAAAAGACAATTCTTTCCTCCCTCAATTCAATCAACACAAAGATCTCTACATTAAACGACTAAAAGTGACTGCTTTCATTTTCTTTAGCAGCAGCGTCCTCTATTAATGTCTAGCTTATCTAGACAATCAAAATCCTCTTTTAATAAATGCACAAAAGACATCTTCCTACCAGTCTTAAGATCCTAATTTGGTAGGTTGTCCTTATCATTCCCTTCTTTCTGGAAGTTTTTGAATAAGTTCCAGTAAACATCCTTTTCATAACTAAACCGTCCCCATAAAATATCCTAAATAAGAGAATCGATCTTCTACTATGTTCAGAAGATCAGAACGAAAAAGTATACACAGTGTCTTTGTTAATGCCAATGATCTCTACGACTTGGAAGTACAACCAAAATTTGGCATGAGGGCTTTTTTTGAAATTGACCCTATAAAAATTTAAATTTTTGAAAATGACTCTGCAAAATTTATATTTGCAAAAATGGCCCTCTCCCTGCCACGTCAGCAAGCCACGTCAGCCGGGTCCGCCACGTCAGCGAGCCACAGCCGCGGGTGCGTGCGGAGGAGTCTAGTGAAACACGCAGGTAGAACCTGCGTGTTCTAAACACGCAGGCTCGGACTGCGTGTTCTAAACACCCAGACCCAGCGTGTTTAGAACGTGGGCTACGCATATACGTGGGCTACGCTTTATTATTATTTATTATTTATTATTTACTATTCACTAATTTATTAACTCCCCCCAAACCCTCATCCTCCTCCTCCTCCATCTCTATGCCCGGCGACTCCGACCCCACCCCTTCGCCGCCGCAGGTGGCGGCGCTGCCGCTGCCGGAGGCGGCGGAGGCGCTCCGCCTCCTCGCCATGGCGGAGGCTCGGCTTGCCTCCGCCTCCTCCCTCAAACCCGCTCTCAAGTACGCCAAGCGCCCGGCGAGGCTCCGACCCGGGCTCGGCGGCGCCGCCGCGCTCGTTGCCGTGCTGCGCGTCCTTTGTGCCGACCCCTCCGACCACTACGGCGTCCTCCGCCTCCCCCAGCTCTCCTCCGCCGCCGCGATCCGCCGCCGCTACAAAATCCTTGCCCTCGACCTCCACCCCGATTGCTCGCCCTTCACCTCCTCCGCCGCGGCGGCGGCAGCGGAGGAGGCGTTCAAGCGCGTCGCCGAGTCCTTCCGCGTCCTCTCCGACCGATCCCTCCAGCGCCGGCTCGACCTCCGCCTCCGCGGCCGCCGACGATCGCCGCCGCCGGAGGAGGAGGAGCGCGCTGCCACGTTCTGGACCGCCTGCGTGTTCTAAACACGCAGGCCGAGCCTGCGTGTTTAGAACACGCAGGTTCTACCTGCGTGTTTCACTAGACACCTCCGCACGCACCCGCGGCTGTGGCTCGCTGACGTGGCGGACCCGGCTGACGTGGCTGGCTGACGTGGCAGGAAGAAGGCCATTTTTGTAAATATAAATTTTGCAGGGCCATTTTCAAAAATTTAAATTTTTATAGGGTCAATTTTAAAAAAAACCCTTGGCATGATCTTCTCAAGAACTGACGAGTCAGAGGGCTTTTTTTTCTCAACTATTACAATTTTTCTGTTGTTAATTTTTAACCTTCTAATCTTTGTTAAAGGAAAAAAGCAAAATTTACATCCAACTTTCCTGACACCAACAACTCATAACAAACGACATCTAAACGTCGCCTTCAAGATAAGCAGCACTGCTTAGTTACACCAGAGAGAGAGGAAGTGGCACAAGCAAACAAGTTATAATAACACCAAAAAGATATCAAGCGATACGACGAGAGCAACACCTGCATCTGAAGTTTGCACATTGCGAAGATTGCGAACACACGAGATGAGAACTAGATGGAAAAACGGATGCCGCGAATGACTTTGCATTATCCTCCGAGGATTGAGTCATCTCATACTTTTAACATGCTGCACCTGAAATATATATATATGTATATATATATTAAACGAAAAGAAAAGATCAAGGTGCATGTCCAAGAAGCCACAAAGATCATAAATTTCCCAACTGTAAACCTATAATTCCAACAAAGATAGCATCTTTCGACTTGATAATTCAAAAGGAATCATACAACTGATAATGCAATTGCTATCGGTTCTTACATATAACATGATTCAACATCAATGAACAGATTAACAAAGGCGAGATCAACGCGACAATACCAAAAAAAAAAAAATCAACCTTTCCCAATAATTCGCGCGATTCCAATGGAAAATTCACAATAAACGACCACTAAAACCAAAATCAATCATAAAAATGGGGGGTTTCGATGCATTACCCGAAGCAAACCGGATCATTGCCGCTGAATCGCGAGGAACGGGATCGGTATCCAAAGATTTCGCTGATCGAATTATACGAGAGAGATCGACGTGCTTGGTGGGGGATTATATATATATATATATACAATACACGGACGCGGGGACGATCCGAGAGAAGCTAGGGTTTCGGCTTCTCCGGGGCGAGAATGGCTTCTAGGGTTTCGGCTTGCGCTACAGAGATGCTTTTTTGAACCCAAAAAAAAAAAATTTTGAAAAAAAAAAAAAAAAAAGGAGGAGCATAAAACGAGTGGTTTGTGAAGTTCAAAAAACTCTCCATTTTAAACGGTTTGTTCGGAAAGAATCTGGGCCGTTAATGGGCCGAATATAAAAAAGGCTCCATTGGGGCCCATTTTTGAATTGGTCTATTGGGCTGAGCCTTAATTAGGTTCTAAAAATAGGGTTTTTTTTTTTTTTTTTTTTTTTTTGTCTGTTTTAAGTGAATGTTTTTGCATGCATACCCCTTGAAGTGTATTTTTAACACTAATTTTTTTTCTATTTATTTTGCAATAGAGAAAATAAAAGATGGGTTTTATACACTTGTGTTTAATTATTGTAGTTTTGTTGGTAATTGATTGAAGGATAATAAAAAAACTAAATTGACATTTAGTCCCAATTTTAAGAGTTCTTATATATTGTCAAATTAGTTCTCCCGTAAGCTTTACAAAACAAAAAAAAAAAAAAAATTATTTTTTTTGTGAGATTTGATTTATGACGTACATCCCACTAGTGAAAATTTTTTCAGTAAAATTTTTTTTACTAGCTATATTACAAAAACTAGTAAAATTCACCCCCACTTTAAAATAATATTTTTTTTAAGCAGAATAGATAGAAAATAATGGTGGAGATGTATGATATACACCCCTTCGGGGTGTACATGTAGCATTGCTCTTCCATATAGGAAAATGCTATGTGTACACCCGTAAGGGGTGTACATCTCACACCCCCACCAATCTAAGGGTGGGGATGTGATGATGGGTCACTTGATGTGACCCGTAAAAAATATCGCCACCATTAAAATGGTGGAGATGTATGATATACACCCCTTCGGGGTGTACATGTAGCATTGCTCTTCCATATAGGAAAATGCCATGTGTACACCCGTAAGGGGTGTACATCTCACACCCCCACCAATCTAAGGGTGGGGATGTGATGATGGGTCACTTGATGTGACCCGTAAAAAATATCGCCACCATTAAAATGGTGGAGATGTATGATATACACCCCTTCGGGGTGTACATGTAGCATTGCTCTTCCATATTATACTTAAAAATACAAAATTAATTTTATATTTATTCCTCAAAATTTTGCCATTTCAAATATATCTTTTATAAAAGCTAATAAAATATCCTAAAGAATAATAAAAATACATATTTAAAATGCTAGGTATAGAGGGTTTTCAAAATATTACATTAGTTTTTAAATTTTGATAAAATCGTACAAAACTTATTTAAACTATAAACTATTTTAATCCGACTACCAAATAATATTTTGACTTTAAATTTCAATTACATTGTTTTTTTATTATATTTCATATAATTCTTATGACTGTAAATTTATTTAAATAAGTAATTAATTAAAACTTTAAAGTTAAAATACAATTAACTTACTCAAAAGTCAAAACAAACAAATTATAAAGCTAAATAATAAAATCAAAATTTTAAAAAATTAAATAGTAGTTTGAAAATAATCCATAATAAAAATAAGTTCTCTACGCTTTTATCTTAAAATTTTGACATAATCTACTGAAAAGTCTCAATAGCTTTTTGAATGAAACATCATAAAAACCAAACAAAACTATTTTATCAATTCCTTCAACTTTTAATTTTTGATAAAAACAAATAAATGCATTCTAACAAAAGTAAATACAAATTTCTGAAACCAACAGCAATGAGATGAAACCCTAAAAAAAAAAAAAAAAATGATCAAACTTTGACCTTTTTATTTCCCAAGCTTCCAACTATGTGGGTTCTGGCTACTTGAATCACATGCACTGACCAAATAAATATAAAAAACTCAAATTTGGATAAAAATTAAATCCAAAAACTGCAGTAAATTGTAAAATGACAAAACCACAAAAGTAAGCTCTCCCTCAACCTTAATTTAGAAAGACACAAACCAAGATGATACAATAATAATAAAAAAAAACTAGTAAATTGATCAATAGTTAAAAGATTATTATAGTTGCTACAAAAATCATCATTTAGCTTGTAGCAGAAGCAGCAGCAGCAGCAGATCCTCTCTTCTTCGAAACAGCCTCAGCTCCTGAGCAAAATGTTAACAACAATCATCATGTTATTGCAAGTTAAAAAAGAAGGAAATTAAGAGTTGCTAATAATCTTGTTCAGAATCGAGGCTAAAAGGATGGATGAAACAATGCTTTACGAAAACTTTTCGCAACTTAATAGATGAAGCATTGCAGAATTGAGGGAATTGGCATTACAGCCTTATCTAGAAGACAAACAAACTAAAAACTGCAAATAACTGTAGTAAAACTTAAATGAAGATGACATTTTAATACAGAAGAATTTGTGGTTTAATCAACATAAAGAATCTGTGATTTATTAATCCCATGAAAGTTAATTTTAAGTAATAATGTGATGCCTCAGACATCCAAGGAAGGAAGAGTTGAGCAGCATAAGCTCTCAAGCCCGGCGAGGCGAAAGCTCTCAGGCGGCCACTGCGAATGTTTTGAGAAACAAGCCTTCGAGTTTTGCATCATTGGCATCGAGCAATGCAGACCAGTACAAAACAAATCAAGTTTTTTTAACATATTGGGAAAAAAAAAACAGAGAAAAGAAACATTACTAACACCAAATCGGAAAAAAAAAAAAATATCTAGAAAGAAAAACTGTTAAAAGGACTTAAAAAGGGCAGTCTCAGACATCCAAGGAAGGAAGAGTTAAGCAGCATAAACTCTCAAGCCCGGCGAGGCGAAAGCTCTTAGGCGGCCACTGCGAATGTTTTGAGAAACAAGCCTTGGAGTTTCTCATCATTGGCATCGATCAATGCAGACCAGTACAAAATAAATCAAGTTTTTTTAACAAATTGGAAAAAAAAAAAAAAGAAACATTACTAACTAACACCAAATCGGGAAAAAAAATAATATCTAGAAAGGAAAACTGTTAAAAGGACTTAAAAAGGGCAGTCTCAGACATCCAAGGAAGGAAGAGTTAAGCAGCATAAACTCTCAAGCCCGGTGAGGCGAAAGCTCTTAGGCGGCCACTGCGAATGTTTTGAGAAACAAGCCTTGAAGTTTCGCATCATTGACATCGATCAATGCAGACTAGTATAAAAAAATCAAGTTTTTTTAACAAATTGGAAAAAAAAATAAACATTACTGACACAAAATCAGGAAAAAAAACAATCTCTAGAAAGAAAAACTGTTAAAAGGACTCAAAAAGGGCAGTCTCAGACATCCAAGGAAGGAAGAGTTAAGCAGCATAAGCTCTCAAGCCCGGCGAGGCGAAAGCTCTTAGGCGGCCACTGCGAATGTTTTGAGAAACAAGCCTTGAAGTTTCGCATCATTGACATCGATCAATGCAGACTAGTATAAAAAAATCAAGTTTTTTTAACAAATTGGAAAAAAAAAAACATTACTGACACAAAATCAGGAAAAAAAAACAATCTCTAGAAAGAAAAACTGTTGGAAGGACTCAAAAATGGCAGTCTCAGACATCCAAGGAAGGAAGAGTTAAGCAGCATAAGCTCTCAAGCCCGGCGAGGCGAAAGCTCTTAGGCGGCCACTGCGAATGTTTTGAGAAACAAGCCTTGATGTTTCGCATCATTGACATCGATCAATGCAGACCAGTATAAAAAAATCAAGTTTTTTTAACAAATTGGAAAAAAGAAACATTACTAACACAAAATCAGGAAAAAAACTATCACTAGAAAGAAAAACTGTTAAAAACACTCAAAAAGGGCAGTCTCAGACATCCAAGGAAGGAAAAGTCAAGCAGCAAAAGCTCTCAAACCCGGCGAGGCGAAAGCTCTCAGGCGGCCACTGCGAATGTTTTTTGAGAAACAAGCCTTAAAGTTTCACATCATTGACTGCACCAACGCCGTGACATATTTGGAAAATAAAAACCAAAGCAAAAACATGTGAATCACAGAGGAAAGAAAAAGACCGCATTACGTCCTACCTCTGATTAACAGCCAAGAGGCTACTAAATATACAGAGAAAAGAAACAACTTGCACCAAGGTTGAGTTAGCAGGCAAAAGAAGAATTCATTTAATCAGGCATTTCCCCAATCTTTTTTTAAAAAAATACAAATGACAGGCAGAGATAAATAAAACATAATTAGTGCAGTAAATGAAAACTAACTACATGACTCTGTTCGATGACCAATAATTTAGGGAAATTTAAAAGGAATAAGGAATAAGAGATACCTTCTCTGAAGTTGCTCTTGAATCTCTGAGGCACGTGACGAAGGTACCTCATCCTCCCAGTGCCTGTTGTCTTCCTCCTGATTGCCTTCACACTCCAGTTATCTGTTTCATAGTATGCAAAGAATGGTAACAATATAAAACAAACTATCACAAGCAAGGTCACAATAATACAGGGAATAACATCCAAGTGCAGCAAAAAGTGTTTCAACCAAGGATTTAAGAGCCTTGGCACGGAGTTGTGCATGCCGAATCATGCCGATGCGTGCCGGTCACAAAAATACATGTGTGCCGACAAATAATGACAAAATATATTTTTTTTAGCAACAAAATATTTAAACAACTTATTATGTTTCATTATCAAATCTTTTGAACTTTATTGAAAAAATTACTTATTAATTTTAAGAAAAGAGGGTTTTTAGTTGTGCTATCGACCTGGGGCAGTATCATGCCGATATCTTGTTGACACGATACAGACAGAGCCAATGGACACTTAAATCCTTGGTTTCAACTATCATAAAGGAGTAACCATAGATTACCACAATACCAAGAACATGAAGAAACACATTTAGCTTCAAGAAAAATACATAACGACACCAACCTCCATCCATCAGTAAGAGATCACACCACAAAAAAAAAACCTCTTTTTCCATCATATTAAGATCAACAACATAGTAAAAGGTGATGTCCAGGAAAATTTTGAACTCATTAACCATCTAAAAGGCAAAGAGTTTAACTTACTTAATCTTACAGAGTGAGGAGAACACCAATTAATACACCAACAGTTAGAGATCACACCGAAAGCTCATTTTTCTCAACAAATCAAGATCACCAACATAGTAAAAGGTAATAATCCTCGGGAAATATTCGACATCAGTAACCCTCTACAACCAAAAATTAAACTTTTTTCTTAATCTAGGGTTTGAGGGGAATACACTTGCGGATGCGAGCGGCGGGGTATCCGCACGAGGAGCAGGTGCTCTTCTGGATGTGGAAGCTCCTGCGCCCACACCTCACGCAGAGGGTGTGGGTCTTGTTCCTACGCTTCCCGAAGCTCCCCGTGCCCTTGCCCTACAACACGAGGAAGACGAAACAGGGGGGGTTAGGGTTAGAGTTTCGAATCCGAAGAGCCACGGAAGAGGGGAAAAGGGCTAGGGTTTGGGGATCGGGGAGGGATTACCATCTCGGCGCGGCTCCTCTTCTCTGTAGAATCTCACGTTGCGGCGAGCGACGGAGAGGACGAAACCCTAGGGCATACGAGGACAGTATTTATAGCCGCGTCTAAGGGTATGTGTCGAAATTACTAAATTGCCCCTCACGTGCTGGACACGTGCGGTGTACGCTGTAAATGCTCCTGATGCTGATGAGCGGCTGTGATCTACCCATCAATATTGAGCGCTTGTTTCGGAATTTTATTTTTTTTTCCTTTATTTTTTTCTTATTATAGTTGAGAGAAAAATAAAAATAGAAAATCTTTTAATATCATACATAATTCTTTTTCCCATTTTTTTAATATAAATATGTGTGACACCCAATAGTCCACGTCGGATGGAAATTAAATGAAATTACGATGGGTATATAAAAGACAATGGATATTAATAATGAGAATTAGACTTAAGTATTTTGGAATATGGTTTGGACCCAACAAATTATTATTGCTAGTGCGTCAGGTTATTACATTCGCTATCATAGTTAAACGCCAGTCGGAAGTGTGCGACGAGTCTTGACTGAGTCTGAGTCTAGATGACAGGGCTAACGAGATAAGTTTCACATCGCATGGTGATCTTGAGCGGACACCCCAACAATCCCACATCGCCTCGACTGAGTCTTGATCTAGACGACAGGGCTAACAAGACAAATCTCACATCGTCTAGCGCGACAAGTCTCGACTGAGCCAGGCAATAAGTCTCGACTGAGTTTAGATCTAGATGACAGGACTAACGAGACAAATCTCATGATGATCTTGGGTTGACACCCCAATAGTCCCCACATTGCCTCGATTGAATAGTCCCACATCGCTTCGACAAGTCCTACATCGTCTAGTGATCTTGGACTGACACCCCAATAGTCCCACATCGTCTGGTGATCTTGGACTGACACTCCAATAGTCCCACATCGTCTGGTGATCTTGGACTGACACCCCAATAGTCCCATATCGCCTGATGATCTTGGGCTGACACTCCTCGGATGGAAATGTAATTGTGATTGAGTACATAAGAGACAATGGATGATCTTGAGCTAACACCCCACATCGGATGGAAATGAGATTGTGATTGAATACATAAGAAACAATGGACTAGCTATAGTATTTTGGGCTGTAGTTTGGACCCAACGAATTATTATTGCTGGTAGGCCGGATCGTTACAAAGATCTAATCTCATAATCCACATTGACAAAATAACAATTTAAAATTAAACAATAAGATGAAAAAAAAAGGAATTGTTTCCAAAAATTCATTCTCCTTTGGGCCACATTAATCGCTCTTTTATTTTTATTTACAGCAGTTATATAAGAAGTAAGATCAAACAAGCAGTTAATGGTGGGAGTATGTAAAGTTTGAATAAGAAACATCTTCCAAATGTAAATTTTTATTCTTCTACAAATGATTTCACATTTCGTCGAATTTCAATAGTACAATATAGAGAATCAAAAGGAAAAGCCATCACTCTAAGGCAAATTTAAAAAATTACAGTAGTGATCCAAAAAACCAACCCAAATTGTAGACTACATGAATCAAATCTTGTGGAGATATCACCACTAAGCCGATGGATTGCTCGCGTGTGGATCGCCGAAGGCTTTTAGGTTACCGGGGCGCGAGAACACCATCTGCATAAATCAGTAACACAATAAACACTGATTTAAGTAGAGATGCAAATGTACATCAAGAATAAAAATTTTAGCTACGAAACATGTGGATTGTAAGAAAACCGCAGAAATGTTGATCAGAAAATGTAAAGTAGCGAAAACTTGTTTCAGATGTTCACCTGATAGTTTCCCAGTGTACGCGATTGGAAACCGGCGGCACAGTAGAGAAAGTAGTACTCCCACGTTCTGACGAACTTGTCGTCGAACCCCAGAGCGAGAATTTCCCTGAAAACCGAGGACAAAAACATTAGACCAAAAAGTCACATAGTAGATCTTAAGATCACTGAGCCACACCATATTGTTTTTACGCGACCAATTGAAAAATGTTGTGAAATTCGAATCTGTCAAAACTACTGATACTGTTTAAATCAAAGCTTGCCATTACTGAAACTAAAAACAATAATTTGAACCTAGTATATGAACTTCGTGGACTTGATCTTAATGTATATAATAATAATATAACCTCTCATGATGCTTATTTAGTTAGGAAAGAGAATCAAAAACATCTACAATAAGAAGAGTGATTCGTACTGTTTATTCGCCATAAAATTGCGCCTCCAGTATCGCAGCGTCTGATAATAATGGATGCCGAGATTTTCCAGGTGCTCAACACTACAGTAAAGAAAAGGTTCAATGAATTTACATAAGTAAAAGGCGAAGGTAAAATTATGTCAAGATCGCCTTCACTGTTCAAAAGAGTCGACGAACTGGATCGTTTTTGCATAACACCTCCTCAACTTATTTTGATTTAGCTCATTTCTTTCAGTTTTACTGGCGATTGCATTAAAATTAATGGCTTTGGTAGTTTTTGTATCAATAAAACAAAATCTCCGACGCTCCGATAGAGAGTAATTATTATGTCTGCAAGTATGATGTATGTAGTTACCATAATCTCGAAGCGGCAGCCATTGCCGATGTTATTCTACTCAAAGAAGGAAGACATCCTCCAGGGAAAATGTATTCCTTTATGAAGTCAGAGCTTCTCCTGTACTCGTCGTATCTTTCATCCGGTATTGAAATGAACTGCATTCATCGCAACCAAAATATATAATTTTCTAGATAAACCAACCAAAATGTTTATTATTAATTCAGTAATCAGATAAATGTTAGTAAGCACCTGGAGGACGAATACACCATCTTCAGCGAGAAGGGATTCGCAGCAGCCAAAGAATTCCTCCATGTATTCATGTCCGACTCCTTCAATCATCTCACTGAAAAATACAAACATCAGAATTATAGTATACATATATACGTATAAGTATTAGAGAGTCACTCGGAAATCGACAGTTAATGAGTACCATGATATAATCCTGTCATATTTGTGCGAACGTGGGAGTTGGCGATAATCGCATAACAAGAGCGTAATGTGGTCCTGAAAATGGATTAAAATGAGCCAAGTAACATAAACCGAAGAAAGAGTATCTGTTTAAACATTACTGTTCATACTGTGCAGTATTCTAGTCACTGAATTGAGTTTCAAGTAAGTTAAAGAAAAAAAAAAGGGACCTGTAGACCAGCTTCTTTCACTATTTTTGTCGCATACTTAAGCTGTTCTTTGGACAAGGTGATTCCCGTGTATCTGCAACCAGTGCGCTTCACGACTTCGAGTGCTAGGCTTCCCCATCCACAACCGATCTCAAGAACTTCGTGCTTGCCATCGATTCTAGCCTTGATGTTTTACAAGACAAATAACATTGCAAGAGCGCGAAAAAGGAATTGAAAAAGAGAAAAGAGGTTAAGCTGCTAGTTCTAAAAGCTTTTACCTTTTCAATAAGAAGATGTATTTTCCGTAGCTGCGCAACTTTTAAGTCCTCATTCGCTGACTGTAAAATAAATGTGCTTTCAGAGTGATTTTCAGTTCCTGTCGATAGAAAAATTAACGGTGAAGGAGTGATGATACAGTTTTAGTAACGAGCCTTAAAAATCGCAGAAGAGTACGTCATCGTATCATCCAAAAAGAGCGAGAAAAAATCATTGCTCTACACACACAAAAGTACAAAATAAGTTAGCCAAATTTCCATCACAAAACCACAAAGAAGATTAGTATTTCAGCAGAGGTAAGAGTTTCAATAAATTAGTTTACAATTTGGAGTTCACCACAACTCCATATGCACAGCAAAAAGAGAATAAAGATCGATACTACAAATATGCCGAAGTACGCTAAAAGCTAATTCCAATACTAACCAAATCATAGTGGCGAGATATGTTTCGACGAGCTTGTGTTACAGTATTCTGCCTCGAAATGTGCCGGAAAAAGTATCTGGCCGATGCGAGTCCAGCCGTCAGAAGTAACGGCGTCCACCAACCCCTTTCCATTATAAAAGAAGCCAAAGCTAGTGAGGCACTACCTTCGATTCGTAGATATGAATGGACATGAACATTAAATTAGTATTAATTATTAAACATACCTTTTAACAATTACATTGTTAGAAGTACTCCTCAGATCCCGATTAGCAATCAGAATCTGTAGAAGAAGTGCGGGAAATGTAACGAACTAAAACATATAAATCAAGTTTTGCGTAAAACATCATTAAATTTCTGCTTACTAGAAAAAGATCCTGAAGGCCTTCTTGCTCATCAACAAAGGAGAAATACCCATGTATATATGCATCTGCTAAGCCTAAATCCGCTTCTGTCGCAATCTGGCAGCAAGGGAAAAAAAAAGAGAGAAGAATTTGAGCTAATCGGTAAAATGAACAAAAATGATTTGATGGTAATTAGAAGAACCTTCCAGTAGAACAAGGGATTGTGTATTCTCAAAACGGAATTCACAGAACACTTCTTGTCGGTTTGTCCGAAACTGAAAACAGTGCCTCCTTCTTCCAGCAACCTGCATTTTCATAACATGGCAAAATGAATTTAATGTCGACGCTAGACACTGCATTGTACAATGATGAACATAACTTAATCTGAAACAAAATGGGAACCAAAATTCGAATTATGTTTTTTTTGTTAAAAAAGAATTGATATTTCAAAACAAGAGCTTTACGTAAGACGCGGTATCTCACACCGACATTTCGAAACATGTAACTTACGTTAAATTACCAGTAGAGATAAATTGATTGAGAAATCTTGTAACTAGAAATCGTGCACCAGTTTCTGTCAGTGAAGGCACCATATGCTTTGGGTTCTCCAGAAGAGCACACTCCTTTCCGAGCACCCCATACGCAGCAGCTAGTCCAGCCTACAAAGTATTCTAAAATTTCAGTATTAGTCCCATGTTGCGATTTATTTTTCAGAAGAAAATGCATAATTAGGCAGATACAAAAGTATGAACTTTCATAAGAAACTACAAACTTCATGAAATATAATACTGAAAATATGATAGATACTTGCTGATGTACGTAGAATTGAAATTTATTTGGTTCTAATCTGACCTTTAGTCCATCCTCGTGGAAACCATAACCTGTAAATATTGACACCAATGGAAAGAAACTATTATTAAACTATTGATACTAAATTTTCAAATTAATACCAGTAAATTTCTAAATACAATATAATTTTACTTAAGTTGGGATCAAGTGAAATTTACCTTGATAGGCCCCGCAAAACCATATTCCTCTTTTGCCCTGAATTTGATTCAGCTCAAGAGAAGCTTTTGAGGCCGCAACCGATGGAACAGGATGTCCGGTGCGCCATTTAAGTAAGGTGTGATTCGGAACGCGAGGAGGATTCAGTGTCACCAGAAAAGGTTGGGTGGTGGAACCAAGATTCTACAGAAACATACGGCAATAATGATTAACATTATTCAAGACAAAAAAAAAGAGAAAAGGATTGAAATATTTACAAATATATACGACTTTTATACACACCCTTCACATACCAAATTTCTTATGTACTCATAGAGATACATTAGAAAATTTACAGCATAGACACTTAGCAAAATAGATTATGTAAAAACAGGCTATAACACTGCATACCTGAAGCACGTTCAACCAATACGTAATACATACACCATTTTTTGTGGTTCCAAGAAAATTCCAGGCACTCCATGCTGATGGATTTTGTGGCATTAGAGTTTTGTCATAATGAAGATATATGTCACTACACATTAAGAAACACAAAAGGAAGTTTTAACTATTTCGTTATTTAAGATACTAAAATAAAATTGCAGCACATGTTTATGTTTAAGCTTCATCACTAAACAAGATTATCTTCAAAGGCATTACTTGAAAGGGCCCCATCAAATTTTTAGAAGAAAATGCGACAAAAAGTACCTGTTTACGTATTGAAAAGCGCCGAGTATTCTCATTTCCTCGTATGTTGCTTGAGTTCCCAAAATCTTTAAAGCATCTGGTGCATGCGCGCAAATTATGCAACTGTCGTATGTCTCGTCTGAATGGTCTATCCCCAACACATGACAGCCTGTCATAAACTATTGTTTCAGCAAACACAATCTGTGTAAATTACTAAAAACGTACACTTCAAAACAGTTTGTGATCTAAAAGATACTTGTTGAATTACTCAAAACTAATTTTAGTTATCGCAATTGAAGAGAACAAATAAGACATTACGCATGGTATACGCTGAGACCTGCATACGTTTCTCTACTTTGCTGCCGTCGAAATTGTTCATGATGTATTCAACATTTACTCGAATAAACGCTAACTAAAATTTACTAAAGAGACCGCATACCTCCGTCAACACTTACGACTGATTCAACAGCACAGCTTGGTTTAATTTGACAACCCATGTTTTCCAGTTCTTCAGTTATCTGTAAGTACACATATATATCACTAAAGACATAGCATCAGAAAATAAAAAAAGGGGCAAATTACTACTAGATTAACAAAGATCAGTACTCTATTCTGAGTGGACAAAGCAAATGATAAAGTTTACCTTATTCACATATGAATGTGATCGGCATTTGATGGTAAGCCATTGCGGACGGCCTAAGAGCTAAAACAAATCGAAAGGCGAATACAGCATATTAACATCAGCTTTACGACACCATTGGTTGATAACGGCGAAGAACCAACAAATAAAATAGAGTTAAGGTTATCTAAAAAGATTGCATAAACATTCAAATTAAGGAGAAAAACATGGAATATTTACCTGAAGAAGATGATGATTACGACAGAATGAAAGCACAGAAAACGCTGAGAAGCTCATTACTCCTTCCGAAGGACACGACCATATACAAGCGCAGATCGGAATCTGCAACATTCAAGATTTCTAAATTAGCACAAAGCAGAAGCTTTCTGAAAGACTTGCGGATGATAATTTGATTAAATGTAGAAGAAATCTCACAAGATAAGCTTTCTGAAATAATTGAGAATATCCACGCGATGTAATGAATTGCTCCAACGTCTCATTGCGATTGAGATCAGGATTGTTCTCATGTTCCTCAAGGTACCTTTCAAAGAAACAACATATATTGAATTGTTTCCTTCACTTTTCGAACATTCAAATGCCCTTAAAACTTGGTCAGTGAGAGCAAATGTAGCATGTAACTTCACTAGTAAAATTAAAAATGCAAAACTATTATCAAATTCTGTTTCCTTTTAGTCTTTTACTAGATCACATGTTGGTTATTGATACAAAATTGAAAATAAACATAACTGTGCACTCCAATCGGAGATCAGGACAAAAGCATTCACAACAAATGGTCATCTAAATTAAGTAAAATTACATACTGTTTGGCAAGCAACATAATCAAATCGCAGCAAAATGGTCTCTAAAACTAAGATTAGACTCGTTTAAGACATAACAAAATGGTCTATAAATCAAATATAACTATATGTTCCTTCTCGAGCAATATAAACAGTTCACAACAAATGGTCTCCAAATTAAGTAAAAAGAATCAATAAGATCCTGTCTGGATGCATGAACAACTTATTTAACATATCTTTTTGATTTACTTAAGATTTGGGAGATGAGGAGTGTGATCAAATATCTAGAATCACGTCAAAGACGAAATATACTACACTATCAAATCATGAATATTGAGAGCTTTTACAGAGCAAAAATCAAATCACACAAGAAAAATTCTCATATTGTAAATTATCATTAGATAACTTATTCCAACATTTAAATAGAGCCTAAAAAAAATCCTCCCTAACCTTGATAATCTCTCTAAGAATAACAAATGGTTTGAAATTTAGTAAAACATAAAGCTACATACTCTTTCTCAACCAACATAACCAATTCACATCAAAGGCCTCTAAACTAGCAAATGGTCTATAAATCAACTTAAACTACAATTGACAACAAATGATCACTAAACAAAGCACGAAGACTCACTTGAGAACGTCCTCCTTAAATTTGATCATCTCTTTGAGCATTCTCCAGAAGTAAGGATTGAATGCATTGCTTTTCTGAGCAAACAAGCCGGAGAAGCCGCTTCGGCTTCCCCATTCACAACCTTTACCACCATCCAAGCTCACTGAGAAGGACATGTCTGACCTCTCCATCTCAACACCCATACTCTCAAACAAATCCATCATGTTGGGGTATGTTACCTGCATATATATATATATATCATGTATTGTGAAAACATGCAGTGTTAGACCAAATTATAGAAAGATCATGTCTAGAAATTTGATGTTACATGTTTATTTCTGAAAGCTTAAACTACCAAAGAACTATATTTTTAATATTTATATTCAATACTCTCACTACAAAAAAACTTAATATAAGAATGCTTTTTAGACGACGCTCGGAGGAAACGTCTCCAAATGTCCCTATAATGTAGCAAATACCGATGCTTCAAAATGGGTGTCATATGAATCCTCTATTATATCAAACTAATTTATTAAATGATAAACTTTACTATTATTTTTAATTTTCCAACACTTTAAAGCGTCTGGATTTCAAAAAATCTTGACGCTTTCAAGCGTCAAAATATATTTTGTCGATGCTTGGCATAAGCGTCAGTATATACGTGGCAACTCTTTGTTTGCAAACGTTTTAACCGATGCTTACAAATGCGACACTAGACTATATTGGGACACTTTTTAGCATCGTTCAATATTAAAAAAAGCACCCTTAAATATTAATTTTCTTGTACTTGTACTGTCTCTCTTATGTCTGGCCTCGAGATTTTCTGATTGGCCTAAGACGTGAACTTGAACGAGGGGCCAAATGTGATTTGAACTCAGAATTCAAGTTCTGACTCCAAATTAAATATTGTGAAATAATCATTTATCTTTAGAAACTTAGATTATCACATAATGATACTTTTAGTATTTATATTTAACAAAATAAGAACTCATCTCCTATCAAGGTACAAAGACAATGATTCCTCACGTCACTTTCTGCACTCAATGTTTGGTACACGGTCCCCTTCAAACATTATAAATTTAATAATTTTTAATTATTTTTTATAAACAAAATTGAAGTAATTAGTGTCTAGTAGTGAGGTAGACCACTTTGGGCTTCACCCAAGTTTAATTCGAGCTCGAGCACATTTCGATCTTGCTCAACCTAATTTTGAGCCACCTCGAGTTAGACTCGTTTGATCCAATGCAGACCGAGTGGGACGACCGGCATTAGTCATCTTCAACGGAAATGGAGATGGTTGATGTGCTAAAATTCTTATATAAACAACACTTTTGCAGAAATACTGTAGAACTGAATGATCCATATATATTATATAGTATAAAATATTGAATGAAATTTTAATTTTTAAAGAAAAATCTTCTAATTTGTCTCAGCTAAGTCATTTGATGGGCTCTTCGGGGGCAAAATTTAAGTCAGCTGCCCATTAATAAATTTATAGTTGCATAAATTACATAAAATATGATACTTATGTTCGCAAAAATAAATGAAAAAGTAAAATTAAAAGTTTTAAAGATTATATAGTTAAATCAAAATGGGTCGTAGTTAAGATAAGCTATAGGTAAAAATATATAAAATTTACTTGAACTACAAACTATTTTGCGTTAACTATCCGATATTTCGAAACTTCGATATTACCATTCGACCTTTCAATTTGTTTGATTTGAATCAGTCATCGACACTCTGGCTTCAAAATTTAAATTAGTTGCGTGAACTGTATAAAGTGTGCTAACTAAATTCGTAAAAAAAAAAAAACAATAAATTCAAAATTAAAAAACTCAAATAAGATAAATTGATAAATTCAATAGTAAAATTTAAAAATATGAAAAATAAAATAGTCAATTCAAAATAATTAATAAATTTTGTAAGTTTCTAGGTAACATACTACAATGTCATGTGAGCTACCAAAAATTAAAGTTTAATTACAAGGAGCACGTGAATATTGTGTACGAAGATGTTCCTGTCGACCCCACCCCACCAAGTGTGCCAAACTAGGAGTTTTCATAATCAAACCAAAATATCTAATACATTTATTAAAATTTAATACATATTAAGGTCAAAATATATTATTAAATAAAATAAATTTAAAGTTCGAGCTCTCGCATAAGTTTAAATTTGATTTGAAACTTGTGCTTTTTGATTTTGGAGAGTTAACAAAAAAAAAAAAAAAATTGAAAATGCATGAGATCGAAACCAGTTGAATTAAAAGTGTTATCAAATCTATTTGCGATTACTCTCTGTCTAATATAATTGCTATATAATTTCAAACAGAACCTTACTAAATACTCAACTAGAAGTAAAAGTCGAATTAGACGAGCACTTACCCTTTGATTTAAAACAAAAATAAAGGTGTAAATAACACTCATCAAAATATAAATTGATGGGAACATATGTGGAGGCAATCTATAAGCTGGAATTAAAAAAGGAAAAGAAACACATTAAGGATAAATAAAAGCCTAATCCACATATGCTAATTAGATGTACTAGATGCATCCAATAATTTGTCAGAAACCAAATCTAATTAATAATGCAAAACAATAGTTTACAAAATTAAAATTTGTAAAGTAGGGGTAGTTATTTCCAAATAACTTAGCTTTTATTATTATTATCATTATTTAACAAATAAAACCAAGTGTTTTTTTTATGGTCCCAAATCCAATTCACCAACTCATCACTAATCATTGGATTTTTCTTTAGATACATCTAACTAAAGTTTTTTTTTTTTTAAAAAAAAAAAAAATTTAAAGGATGTATATATATATACAAATCTTTTGAGCTAAGAGAAATGGCTGTGGAGATAAGCTGCTAAGATAGTGGCTACACTACACCACACAATCCAATTTATTTATATTTTAAGTACATAGTATATATATATATATATATATATATATATATATATATATATATATATATAAAATTTAGTTTTGATAGATGGATCGACTGACCCGGTTGAAGACCATGAAGCCAAGGTCGACGTCGAGGCCGTCGACGGTGACCGTCTTCGCGTGGCCGCCCAAGTAATCCTCCTTCTCGTAAACCACGACCTCTGCGCCGGCCTTCGCAAGCGCATACCCCGCCGCCAATCCGCTTATCCCCGCCCCGACCACCGCCACTCGCTGCCGCCGCCGCAGCATCCTCTCCCTCTCCCTCTCCCTCTGTTACTCACTCAGAAGGAGAAAAAATGAAGAACGTAGTAACAAACTAACAACTAAAAGACCAATTACTACACAAGTAGATGAATCTAAACATAAATGTTTTACAAAATGGAAAATAATAGAAGACAAAAATAATGGTTGTAATACATTTGGGTGGCTTCCCACAGTTCTCTTTGTAGCTGTTTTAAGTCCTTTTTTAGCCCCACCACCCCCTGTGTTCTATCTTCTCCTGCTTTCAAATAGGTATAACCCTGTTTAATCAAAAAAAAAAAAAAAAAAAAAAAAAAAAAAAGTTGTAATAAAAAGAAGAGAGGGAGAGAGAGAAGGTCAAACTGAAAGGAGATCGAGGAAGCATGGAACTTCCCGGGCTATTGGGAGATTTAAAAGGATAAGATATCAGTGTTAACAAAAATAAATAAAAAAATAAAAAAGAGATAATTGCCTGTCTACCCCTGAAATCTGAAAAAATATCTGATTTATCCACCCCTTTTATTTTTTTCTTTCCAATATATCCTTCATACGTTCCACCATTATTAAAAATACCCCTACCGTTTCCCTTTGTTAAGTTAACTAGGGTTAAACTAGAGTTAAATAATAATCGGAGTTGAAAACTATTAGATATACCTATTTTGTCCCTATCTATCAAAACTATTGAAAATTTTAAGGGTACATAAGAAAAAGTTGATTATGGTAGAAGAATATATTTGAAAGGGCAAAATAGTAATTTCACACAGATAACGGAAGCGGTACACTAGAAGTTGGAACGTAAGAAGGATAGTTTTAATATTAAAGAGGGATAAATCTAAAAACAGAAAAATTTTTAGGGGTATATAAAAAATTGCCCCAATAAAAAATATATGAACAACCTAACCCAATAATAATAATAATAATAATAATAATAATAATAATAGTAATAGTATAATGTTTCATGGTTACGTGACTACGTGGACACCAAAGTGCCACAATTGGAAGGGTACGTACTACATAATGGTAAATAATTGGTACAAATGCAGGGAGAACCCCTCAGCTGTAGGTGACTTTAAAATAGAGCCCTCTCCAGGTTTTTGGAATTGAATTATTATAGCTGATTTTTGGTTTTTATTAGCTGTTAATAATTAATTATTGTAATTTTTTTTTTTTTGGTAATAAGTGATTAAAGTTGTTAAATTTGATGGTATGTATAATTATTATTTTTTTACTTAAATCACTGTAATAATTCATTCTTGAGAAAATGTCTATTAGAAGTCATAATATTATTCTCGGTTACTTAATATATATTTGTGTGTTTTTTTGATTAATTACAACACTGAGCCTTAACTTTTTTTTTTTTTTGATTTTTTTAATTGAGTCCCTAACCTTTTCCTACTTTTTCAATTGGCCTGGAAATAATTTATAGAGTTTGAAGACTCAATTGACAAAAAAGAAAAAAAAAAAAAAAATTTACCCTATATAATATCACCAATATTTTAAAAACTTATATTGAATTGCATAAATTTTATTATTTTAATTTATTTTAATTTATAAAGTTCGGGTGCCTCTCTGCAATTAATCTAATTTTTCTAAATCAACTTTTTACAGCAATTAACATGAAATTTTTGTTAAATTTTACGGGCTAATTAGCTATTAGTGTTTAATTTAATCCAGTCTTATTCACTGTAAAGTGTAAAATGATAAAAGTAAAGGAGTATCCCGACATTTTAATCTTAAAAGAGTTTATAATAATTAGTAAAAATTAAGAGGTTACAAATATAATTAGATGAGTATCATTGCTCTATAATTAATTACACGGGTGGAGGGTACGGGGGACGTCGTGATCCACAAGTTGGGTTTTTGGTACACAAAGTGCGTGTAGAACTAGGCCACGTGGCACGATCCCTATCATTCCAAGCTGTGAAGGTCCCCCGACGTGGCACTATTCTCACCGCATTTGTTCCTTATTAAAAATTAGGGTTAATTACATACATGTTCCTATAAATATATTCCTACAAAATTCAACTTTTCATATTTATTCCTTCAAAAATCCACCGTTATTCAAATATGCCCCTACCGTCCATCTCTGTTAAAAAAAGTTGATTTAACTCTAGGTTAAATGCTTAACCTTGGTTAGATTAAAAATTGAATTTACATATTTATCCTTTCCATATTATACCTCAAAAAAAAAAAAAAGAAAAAAAAAAGAATTATTTTGATGATAGAATTTTATGATTTTTGGAGAGGGGCATTTTTGTAACAAGTATAATGGTATTGCTTTTGGAGGAATATATTTGTAAGGGGGCAAAAAAGTCATTTCACATCGGATCTGTTAAAAAATAAACCGATTCCAAACGGGGATTAACCAGAGGGGCATATTTGAAAAACTTTGGATTTTTGAAGGGAATAAATATGAAAAGTTAAATTTTGCAGAAATATATTTGCAATTCGACATATTTGCAGGGACATGTATGCAATTAACCCTAGAAATTACTACTTGAATTACTTTTATAAAAATAATAGATATACACCCTAAATAAAATGTGCATCTTACATCCATCACATCGATATAACGAATAGATAAATATCCATTTCAGGATGGAGTGGATGTAAAATATATATCCCATTTGGAATGTACACCTGCTCTTAATTTTATAAGGGCACTTGTAAAATTATCTAATATTATATAAATTATTATAAAATTTTAATAATCATGTTTATTTATCTAAAAATTTTATATTTTATTTTATAATTTATAAGTGTACACGCCTTGTGCGCGTGTACACTTTAATATTTTTCTATATTTTTGTATAAGTATTTTTTTGTACCATTCTTACAAATTTGTCTCTCAACCGCCTAGCCTTTGGAAAAGGACGAAAAAGATAAGGAGATTTTATATTATAATATAATTATTTATATAAAAAAAAATTATATTTTTTTTTATTTGTACTTATTCGTATTTTTGTAATTGAAGAATATATTTATAGATGGAAATTTTTTTAAAAATACAAATATGATAATTTAAGTTTTATAAAAAATTATTTATTATTTAATAATCTCTGTAAATAATAGAATAGTACATATATTTTTACAAAATTCAATTTTTTATAATTATCTTTTCAAAAGTTTGTTCATATTCCTACCGAAAATATAATTAATTATAAATTAAATACTTAAGTTTTGCTAGTTAGTAACGTAATTTTTTTTTTAGTCTTTTAGATATTATACTTAACCATATATATATATATATATATATATATATATATATAGATAATTGCCTGTGTATCCCTGAAATCTGAAGAAATATCTAATTTACCCTTCTTATTCTTGGAACGTAAGAAGGGTAGTTTTAATATTAGCCTTCTAAGAGGGGTAAATCTAAAAACAGAAAAAATTTTAGGGGTATATAAGAAATTACCCCATATATATATATATATATATATATTGAGAAAAGGCAGCATGCTGTTAAAATGAACTCTGCTAAAGATCTGAGGCAGCCAAGCCTCATTCGCGAACTACGAAAAAAAAAAAAACTTGGGCGGTTAACCGCGTAGAACGAATTCCAAGCCGAGCGAAGCAAGCGGATATCGGCTAAAAGGTTCCCCAGGCAACGTTTTTTGTTATTAAACCGTCTTCTGTTACGTTCCAGCCAAATGCCCCACCACGTGATAGCGATGGTAGCCAGCTCCCTTCTCCCGTAGGCACTTTGTGTTTACTCTCTTCCCACAATCTGTCGACCGTTGTGTAGTGACGCAAATTTAATTTATTTGGGAGCAGGGCCTCCAGTAGAAGTCTCGAAGAACAGCAGGCGACGAAGAGATGATCGGTAGTCTCAGTTGTCTCCGAACAGAGAGCACAATTGTCCGTTCTAGATTAATCTCTTTTTAGCAGATTGTCCGCTGTCAATACCTTTCGTCTCAGGACTAACCACACAAAGATTTTGACTTTCAAAGGGATATTGATCTTCCACAACTCCACGAAGCGCGAGTCAGTTTCGCTAGTGTCTTGCAGAAAGAGATACAATAATTTAACTGAAAATGTTTCTGATTGTGTCCATCGCCATCTGACTGCGTCCCTTGTGTGAATCTTTAAAGCTCCGAATCGTTTCAGCTTCGTATGTCGAGCTTGGGGTAAAGCCCGACAAAATTTTCTTCCATTTCCACCCATTGCCAACAAAGCATTCTATCACTCGACAAGTTTTGTTCTGCACCGCGTTGAAGACACTAGGGAATTAGGTCAGGAGCGAGGAGCGAGGAGCGACCAAGCCAGATGTCCGACCAAAAGCACATCCTACCACCATCACCAATCGAGAAGGTGATACCGCACTTGAAGATATCCCTGGTTCCTAAAACACTCCGCCACCACTGAGAGTAAGGTCTGAACGAAGCACCTTCTCTAGGCGGTTTCCTACGGTTGTAATAGATTCCGTCGATAATAGAGCCCCATAAGTGGGGCGAGGGAGAGAAAAACCTCCACCACCATTTCACCAGGAACGCTATGTTCTGATTTTCTAGATTCAAAATCCCAAACCCCTCTTCCTTTCTATCCCTACACACAACATTCCAGTTCACCAAACAGAAACCCCCAGTGATGTTGGTTCCACCTTTTCAAAAAAAAGCTCTCCGAAGTGAATCAATGCGACGTAGTACCCATTTGGGTGCTCCAAAAACGGAAAAAAATATAGAGGTAGGTTCGAGAGTACTGAATTGACTAAAATGAGTCTCCCTCCCTGTGGGAGGAGTTTGGCTTGCCAATTTTCGATCATTTTTCTCAATTTTACTTATGATGTTCCACTAATCCTCCTTTTGGATACGGTATCTCATCAGCGGAATACCAAGATACCTGATCGGAAGCGAGCCCAGTTTACATTCGAGGATCTCCGCCAGTCTCTCTCCCTTATTGGCTCCTCTACCCAGGTAGAATAACTCCGATTTATTCCTGTTTATCTTTAGTCCAGATGCCCACTCAAATAATTGCCACACGAAACGGAGGTTTCGCACTTGCCTTTTCTTCGCCTTACAAAAAAAGATAATGTCGTCAGTATACTGGATGATCGTAATTTTAGCCTCATCTGTTGGGCCTACACCTCTGATGAGGTTATTGCCTATAGCTCTTTCCATCATCCTTGCCATTCCTTCCGCCACTTACAAAAATAGGAATGGAGATAAGGGGTCTCCCTGTCGTAGACCCCTCTTCAGTTTGATCCATTTCGATGGGGCCCCGTTAAACCCAACGATGAAGATACAGAAGCCCCAATTTGCAAAGAAATTTGGAAAGAAAGATCTGATCAAAATCATGAAAAAGATCAGGTTTGTGAAGAATATACCGATGATCAAAACAGTGAGATCCATACCGACGAGAAAATTCACATTGATGATATAAGAAAAGAATTTTCCGTTGATGAAGTAATTGCGCATCAAGTCAAAGAAATAGTTAACTCCTTTTCTAATATTACTGAAGAAATTTTCATATACCATAATGTGAAAGAAGAAAAGAACGAGGCAGATAAAAATATAATATTAAAAATAAGGAGTTTTGGTATGGTGAAAAGCGCGCACATTGAATAAATCCAAAATATTGGATCTAGATTTTTGGATAAACCCCCAAATCTTTAAGGATGATGTGGATAATCAGAGTTACAAGTGGCAAAGATTTTGCGTATGACAGCATAATTATAGGTGGCAAAAATTTTGCGTATGGCAGTATCATTGGATATGCATCATACTGCACAACTCGAACACGACAACAACAGCGACGGATAATTCAAATACTATAATAACAACAGCGACGGAAATTGCAAAATCAAAATACGCTTTTCATGGAATTTGCAATTCGAAGATGAAATTTGAATTAAGGAAGGATGTTGGAAATAGTAATCCAAACTTAATTTAAAAGTTAGTTAGAGATAAAGTTTATCCAAATTATATTTAAAAGTTTATTTGTAATTATCCAAAGTAAAAGTTAGATTTGTGATTTGTTATGATTTAATAGCTATATATATCTAGGCGTGGTAATTAAATGATTAGGGTCACAATAGATATTGTCGCATAAGGTCAAGAATGTCATTGAGGGTGTAATTGAATATTTTTTATTAATAAAGTATTAGTTCTTCTTCAATGTCTTTTCTTCATATTATTGTATTTTAAAATTTTAGATACAATTGGTATCGGAGATTTTTCTCCTTCCAACAATTAAACCGACTAAAAATACTTTTCTAATCAAAAAACTATTTTCTAAAATATTTTCGGAGAAACCAAACACCCTTTTAATGAAGATTTTGATTTTTTATGAACACAATATACAAATGCTCAATGGCCAATTTTTCTCAATTATATAATTGCAGAAGCTCCAGAAAAAGAAAGATGCTTCAATTATATAAAGGTATCTATCTACTCATAATATGAATCTCATTTGAGGGAAAGCCCCAAAGTGTCAATAACATAATTGTTCTTAAGGTTTGGTTGTAACGAAAATCGAATTTTTCTATGTATTTATTGCAAGAATAATAAGTTATTAGTAGCCTGATGAAACTAAACAACAGATTCACAGATAAATAATATATTTACCCAACAAGAATGTGGTGATAAAAAAGATGTTTCTGAGAGAGGATGTTTTAAAGAAAAGTACCTGTGAATGATAACTTGATGTTTGCTGCAGAATGAAGATACTGATCTAACAACTTCATTAAATAAAAGATCACCCAGATGAGCTGGAACACCACAAAATTAATACAATTAATAAAAACCAAACTTCTTTCTACAAATATGAATTCATTTCTTGCAATATTATTTTGAATTACAGAATCAGGTCAGCTTTTCTGTACCTTCCTTTTTGCATCCTTCGTAATCCCCGGAACAAGCTGTTTACACAAGAGCCCGTTTGGCTCAGTTGGAGCTTCTACAGAAGTGCTATGTACAGAGCTGTACAAATAAGCCCCAAGTAGCTTCATGCTACAACAGTTGTTAAAACTTAAAATTAGAGCTTATACTTTTGGGACTCGAAACTCATTAGCAAAAGTTCCCAACAAGTTGTTAGCTAAATACTTACTACAGCTGAAAGAAGAGAAGTTGTTCCTAAAGCGAAGTCCTCCTGACACAAAATCAACTAGTTTGAACTTGGCTTTGCCCCGGCCCCTGGACTCCACTATGCTTCCTCCACTCCTCTCTAACTTTATACACATCATCCCACATCTCCGCGGCCGCATAAAAATTCGACACGGCAACATACGTATCAGAAATCTGCTGCTTTTTCTCTATCATCTTTACAGCTACCTTTCTTCCGATTTCCACGTTCTCATGTAATTTACAACCGCCGAGCAATGCGCCAAAAATAGAATCACCCTTTTGAGAGTTTCTCTCTTTGTTATAGTTCTCCACAAACTTCCAAGCCTCTTCGAGCCTACCTGCTCGACCTAACATATCAACCATGCAAGTGTAGTGATCGGTAGTTGGATTAATACCATATCTCTCCCTCATCAAGTCGAAATAATGTATTCCTTGCTCAACAAACCCACAATGGCTACAAGCACTAAGAACAGCTATAAAAGTAACTTCGTTTGGTTCGTAGCCCGCATTTATCATTTTCTCTAACAATTCAGTTGCTTCTTGCGCTAATCCATGAGATGAATAGCCGGTAATCATTGAAGTCCAAGAAACCACATTCTTATCTCTCATCCTATTAAATACTCTCCTTGCATAGTTCAAATTTCCCGACTTCGAATACATATCAACAAGAGCAGTTTCCACAACCAACTCATTGGATTGACCGCCGAGTAGCGTTCTAAGCGCCTGAGTATGAATTTGCTTACCGAAATCTAATGTGGCCATACAACTACAGGCATCGAGAGCACTAGCAAAAGTGAAACTGTTAGCTCGAACCGACCCATCTTCACTATGCAATCTTCTTAATAATCTCAACCCCTCATGCGGCAATCCATGCTGAATATAACCCGAAATCATCGCCGTCCATGAGATAACGTCTTTTTTGGGCATCTCGTCAAACATATGGCGCGCATCGTCGACCAAACCATTAAAGATAAATCCCGTGATCATCGTGTTCCAATGTGGGACATGCTTTTGCTCTAAGCTACTGAAAATTAACCAGGCTTCGTTTGTGCTCCGGCACTTGCAATACATATCGATCAAAGCACTTCCGAGAATAGCACTATCTCCACTAGAACCATTCCGATTCCCATAAATACCAAGTGCGAGAGCGAGACCGTGGACTCGCCTCCCAAGCCCCAGCAAACCGAGACGAGCACAAGCCGATAAGATCAAAACAACCACACTTGTATCCATCAACGCGAGCTCCACGAAACCGCAAACACGACGACGTAAACAATTCACCGCATCAATGTACCTCTCGTTAAAGATGTAACCTTTGATCATCATAAGAGTAGAGCCGACACTCCTACATTCGCTCTTCCCCAGCATCGCTCTCTCCGCTGAACTCACGTCTCCGCACCTGAAATACAAATTGGCGGCGGCATTCGCGATCGCGTCGTCCCAATCAAAACCAGCAACTACAAGGAATCCGTGAATTTGGGCGCCCGATCTCAGATCGCCGAGCCCGGTGCACGACGCCAAGGCGCTCGAGATGGAGAACTCGTCAACTCCGAGAACAAGGTGGCACCTCATACAGTGGAAGAGAGCGAGCGCGCGGGGGAACGAGCCCGCGTTCGAGTAGGCGGCGAGCATGGCGTTGTAAGTGACGATGTTTCTCAGGGGCATTTCGTCGAACACCTTGCGGGAGGGGATGAGGGCGCCGCATTTCGAGTACATGTGGAGGAGGGAGGTGGCGACGACGACGTTGGCGAGGAGGCCACGGCGGAGGGCCTGGGCGTGGATGGAGGGGGCGACGGCGAGGTCGCCGGAGGAGGCGGCGGCGGAGAAGGCGAATGGGGAGGGGAGGGAGCGGGGGCGGCGGAGGAGGGAGAAGAGGCGGAGCGCGGCGCAGGATAGCGAGGGAGGGGCGGGGAAGCTACCGTACGCCGCCAGGAGCTTCGTGGCGACGACGGGGTCCCTATCCAGGCCCAGCTTGAGGAGCCGCGCGTGCGAATTCATAAAAATCCACAAAAACCGGCGCCGTATTCTTATATCGCCTTACGTAGTCGCTGCCGACTTCTACAGAAAGCTCTTCATGCATTCTGTTCAAAGCAAGGGTTATCATATGTATCCAAAACTTACTTGCACGGTATGGCAGAATATATTGGTCATACAAAATATATGTGTGCGCTACTAAAAATAACATTTTTGTCGATAAAATACATGTCATGTTATGTCGGTCACAAAAAATATACACTATTTAAAATAAGAATCGTATCGAAAAATTATCAGTATGATATGAATTATATCGAAAACTTATCAGCATGATATGGTAAAATATATGTCGCACTATTCCGGTCAAAAAATGTGTGCACTATTTAAAATAAGAATCGTGTCAAAAACTTACCACGGTATAACAATATCATGTTGAAAACTTACCAACACGCAAGGCAAATGCATGCCGCATTATGTCGATTACATAATGGTACAATATATATAGAGTTGTGCTGGAATGCTATTGATAGTACCAGCCCAACTTTGCCACCCATTTTGTAGTCCTTGGATCGCATTGAGATTCATGGAGGCTCTTTAATGAAAAAAAGAGAAAAGAAAAAGTAAAAAGAAAAAGTAAAAAGTAAAAAACTCTTCCTTTTAATTAAAGAGCTTGCACGAATCTTAATGCGATCCAAGGACTACAAAATGAGTGGTAAAGTTGGGCTGGTGCTATCAATAGCATTCCAGCACAACTAATATATATATATATATATATAGAGAGAGAGAGAGCTAGGCTTGGTGCTATTAAGTTTTTAACCTTTGGATTAAAAGAGAGTCTGGCTACTATACTATCGATAATACCAAGTATTTAGTGCTATCAAGTTTTCTATCCTTAGATCAACTCCTTTAATTATTTTCACTCGTTAGATATTACTATTTCCCCAACCACCCATTAAACACAAGGGACCCACTATCATCTCAACCCCATATTTTTTAATTCAACGGTTAAAAACTTAATAGTACCAATGACTTAGTACTATTAATAGTATTCCAGCCTAGCTATATATATATATATATATATATATATATATATATATATATATATATATATATATATATATATATATATATATATATATATATATATATATATATATAATTGAGCTCCTATATTTGTAAAAACACGGTCATTTGTGCTTGTGAGTTTTTTATATATAGAATTGAGCTCCTATGTTTGTAAAAGCACCAAGCCATTTGTGCTGGTAAGTTTTTTATCCTTGGATGTAAGAATGTGCGGTTAGAATAATGGTGGACTCCTTGAGTTTAGTGAGTAATTAGTAAAATAGTATGATCTAAGAGGTAGAATTAATCAAAGAATTAGATCTAACGGTAAAAAACTTACAAGCACCAATTGCTTGGTACTTTTACAAGCACAGTAGCCAAACTCTCTCTCTCTCTCTATATATATATATTATATATTATAATAAAATTTTAAATTATACCAGCACAAAAATTATATGGTACCGATATTTTATTAATTAAATACGACATATACCGATGGGCACTCAAATTATTAATTTAAAAACATAAAAAAATACAAAAATAAAATCCATTATAAAAATTCAAAAAATAAAAATGCTATTTTTCTACAAAATTTAGAAAACCTACTTTTTCTTGAAACTAAACGGAGGGAAAAATACTTGTTTGCCATATAAATTTCTCTATGATACAAACTTTCCCAAAAGAAACAAAAAACCAAGTGTTACTATCTCCTAACTTGATCCCACCATATTAAGGAATGAGCTTCACCAAGAATGGATACAATCAAAAAAAAAATGCAAACCATAAATAAATCAACAATGTTATACATCAATGAACATAGAATGCGCAATTCATTCGAGATCAACGCTAACATTAACTCTGGAGTTGGTAAAAACCGTCTCCTTGTTCGTCACCGCAGCTGGGTGGTCGCCACACTCGAGTCTGAGTCTGAGATGCAATGGCTTCGTGAAGATTATATCGCTCGCATCCCCACAGGTTTCCGCGAGCAATTCCACGATCGCACGCTCTAGTTTTCCACCTGGGTTCGGTTGTTCGAGAATCCTCGTAGCTAATGCTTTGCGATCTCTTTCGTTTTCTTGCGGCTTCTTTATTTTGAGATAGAGAACAGCTGAAACAACAACCTACACAAACATTTGTTGTATTAGTGATAACTAATTTGTGTTGGCTTGAAATGAGAGAGGTAGTTAAATGTCAAATGCGTAGAATCAAAACCCGAAAGCCCCATACCTCACTTGTCCCCGGACTGATGTTGACGGCGCAATCGACATGAACCCCGTGCTTATCCCGGAAGCTTCTATCTGAAAGTTCCTCCTCGCCTTGAACTTCAGATTCCTCCTCAGGGCGTGTAAAAGCAAGATTATCCAACTCATCGAACCACTGTTGCGCCACCCCGATCTTTTTAACAAATGAAGAAGTTAGTTTTACTATAAGCAGCAGAGATTAGCTACATGGCTAAAATGGAAAATGATTTATTTTAATAGGATCAAGAATTTAAGTATCCATCGGCACTGTCCGTATCTACCGTGCCAACAAAATACCGGCACGACTCAGTTTCCGTGCCGATGGCGCAGCTGAAAACCCTCTTTTCTTTAAATTACTAAGTAATTTTCTTAATAAAGTTTAAAAGTTTTGATAACGACACATAATAAACAATTAAAAAAATTTGTTGCTAAAGAAAATAAGTACTTCATAACATTATGTGTCGGCACAGATGTATTTTTGTGACCGGCACTCATCGGCACCGCTAATTGTTTCATAACATTATGTGTCGGCACAGATGTATTTTTGTGACCGGCACTCATCGGCACAGATGTATTTCAGTTTCCGTGCCGATGGCACACCTGAAAACCCTCTTTTCTTTAAATTACTAAGTAATTTTCTTAATAAAGTTTAAAAGTTTTGATAACGACACATAATAAACAATTAAAAAACTTTGTTGCTAAAGAAAATAATTATTTCATGACATTATGTGTCGGCACAGATGTATTTTTGTGGCCGGCACTCATCGGCACCGCTCGGCATGAATCGTACCGTACCGTGCCGGTAAGTTTTCGGCACGATCTCGTGCCACGGCACTTAAATTCTTGAATAGGATGATACCTTTTCCTTATCATCGGCAGGTCCCTCTAGTCCGGCGAGTAAAGACACGGATCCTCTAGCTTGGCGCCATATACTACTCTCCTCCAAGGGTGCGGCTAATTCGGTACTAACTGGGATATCTATATGCACTCTTATATCGCATCTTCCTGTTTTATAATGTAGAATGCATTGAGAAAAAATTATAGAATAAAGTTTGGATGCACTATTATAGAATGGGCCGGTAGCCGAATGATAAATATTGGGAAACGGTTCGAAAGCCCGAAGAGCCATCATATCATGTTCAACGATAAGTTAAGATCGAAGTATAATGGGCTTCATTCATGTTGGCATGAAAACATGATTAGATTATTCGAATCAGTACAAAGAACTCTTGAATTGATAAAATGAGTAGGATGTTATCGAGTACCAGGAAGCACATTTACAGAATGAATATGCTCTTTCCACGGTTGCGAAGCATATCCGCTGCAAAAACCATAGAAAGTTGTCGGCGAACTAGAGTTTTAAAAGCAACGCAACTCATGCTCGATGTTAAAACTGAAGACGACGGAAAAGCAGGCCATCTCACCTGTCGAAAACTCTCTCAAGAGGACAGACTAGCCAATATGGTAAGCCAATAACACCAAAGTTCGAAAACCTAATGCACGATACGTCCATAGACTTCCCGTGCTGCTCCAAAACCCTTTGACCAGCTTGAAAAGAAGGAAAACGAAAGTCAAAAGAAGAGTGGGTATTATATCCTCGTTTTGTACCGATAATAGCTAGCATACTAACCAGCATCACAAAATATGATGTTATCGTGAAATCTTGCAATTGATGAGACAAAACCAGCATAAGGAACACCCTCTAGAGAAAGGCGGTCCTCCGGCGTCTTCATTGACCATTTCTTGTTCATATCCTTTAGTAAAGAGAGTTTCTCCATTATTGTTTGCCGAGACAACTCAATAACATTTCGGGCACCTATGCAGAATCCTCATGCTTTAGTACAAGGTCACTGCTGCTAAATAGGTAGCAAATGCAAGAGGAATTATAAAACAAACCTCTTACAACTTCTCTCATCTCACCAGTTTCCATACTTATCATCCATGATGTCTCAAAACTGCAGAATTTCAAAAAGGAAAAAGATACAACAGTCATTCTTTCTGTTAATTATAATATATATATATATATAATATAGGCTAAATTACAGAAAACCTCCCTGTCATATCCCGCTTTTCCACTTTACCCCCCTGTCATTTAAAAGTCGACAACCTGCCCCCTCGTAATTACCGAATTGTCTTTAGGGGGCAACAACGTTGACAGAAATGGTAAATTGACGAAAATGCCCTTCCTTTTTTTTTTCGAAGTCTTTTTTTTTTTTTTTTTTTTTTTCGAAGTCATTTTTTTTTCAAAGTCTTTTTTTTTAGGGAATATTTCCCAAGGGTATTTTGGGTATATGAAAATATATTTTCAAAAAAACTAACGGTCAACTGACGGTCAACTGCCGGCGGGGGGTTATTGCACAATTCGGTAATTACGAGGGGGCAGGTTGTCGACTTTTAAATGACAGGGAGGTAAAGTGGAAAAGCGGGATATGATAGGAGAATTTTCTGTAATTTAGCCTATAATATATATAGGAAGGTATGACCGTACAATAAAAGCATGTTAAGAACAAATAATAAGAACAAAATAGTTCAGGAAGGTTAGACATTATGGCAGAAATAGGGGAAATAGAAAGTGGCATGGGTCTGTCTCTCTTTAAAAAGAAAAAGGAAGAAAGGAGCATAAAAAGAGTGAGAGGCAGAAGTACCTGCGGTTTATAACTATCAGGTCATTCTCCCCCGTCTTTATCAAATGCCACGGAAATGTAATAGAGTCTGCATCAAACACCTTAGATTTAGGACCCTTTTCTCTCTCAACTCCAAGCTTATCCAAGATCCAGCTCCATACACCACGAGTTTCAGGAACACAAACCGGATAAATCGTCTCTAAGACCCTTTTTTCCAAATGAGCCCTCCTGATAGCATGATTCTATCAAGTTCGCAAACAAAACAAGCGAGAAACATAAGATGGCAATCGACTCGAGGATCATATGATATCATTAGAAAGTATGAAGGTAAGACCATGCGCATGTGTTGTGATTGCTTGTTGGCAGTTCAATTCCAATTTGCAAGTTTAAATAAAAACTTCTTGGATTGACAGAATGACCATTACTTTATTGAGATATTTACAGACATATACTAAAAAACCCATACTAAAAACTTGTTCTAGTACAGAACCAAACTCCCCTTGAATTGGATGATTCCCCAACTTACATGTATTTTCGTAAGAATCTACGTTTCGAGGGAAATATATTAAAATTGAGATGTCATTAAGAAATAAAAGATATAGATAGCCTGAATCAAAACAATACAGTACCTCAGAGTCCACAATGTATAAGCAATCTTCAGCAGCATCATAATATGATGCAGCAGGGCGCAAAAACTTAGCGTATTCAAATTCACCATCCTCAAAACCAGGGGAAGAACCAATCTGCAAAAAAGCATGCAGTTTAGTACTATTTGATCATGATCGATAACAGTTATTACGCAGTTATTACAAGGATCAGTTCAATAGAAACAAAACAAGACAGCCGTATGTTACATGCATGATCACAAAACACTTAACCATTTACTTACCGTAAAGTACATAACTTCTCACTGCAATTTTGGAATACGGATACATAAAATTACATTGAACACTCACTGAGAAAAGGTAGAAAATTTAAAGGTAAAATGAAAGCTACTATATGGATTTTGCTGGATATCTACAAAAGTAACCAGCAAATACATTTTTAATCACTAAAAGGTAGCGGGAAAACTAAACCAAATTAATAGGGGCAATTTGTAAAGCTACTTCAACCAGACGGCAAACCAACTTAATGGAAGATTCCATCTGTCACTATGCAAAAGGCTCATATAAATAAAGCTTAAAAAGGAAAGTTGATTCATCACGTTATAGGAAACACCATACTTACACAATCTAATATCTTCCCGTGACCATCAATTATAATGATCCGATGGTGATTGCTGTCGGATATGAATATACGGTTTCCATTTCCATCTACAGAAACACACCCTGACATAGTAGAATTAAGTATTTTAATTCTCAATGACCAATCTTTAGTAGGGGATAAAAAAAATAAAGCACAGTACAACTTACAGTTAGTGCATAAACAACAACCCAAGTGTCAGATAATTTTCCTTGGGTACAATTTTTAATCATTACATTTTACTTTTAATAAGTTAAAAAATGGGCATTGCTCATATAATAGAAAACCCCAAAAAGATATAGAAAACAACCTTGAAGGTAGTTAACATTCAAAAACTACATAGTAGGTTAAAAAAAAAAAAAAAACTTAATCTTCTTTTCATATCCAGAAATGGTGAAATGATTGTCGCTTCTGTCGCTCTAACAAAGCCAAACATCTACATATCCAGATATACTGATGGTTCATTAAAAAGTACTAGAAATAACAAGTACCTGGATAATTAAGAAATAAATTTCTGAAAGAACCAACATATGGTTCCTTCATAGCCTCATGTTGTCTCTGCCAACCAGATTTTGAATCTTGCACGGTACCAGGACTATCTGCTCCCAACACATTAAATTTCTCAATCACTGCATACAAATTATGAACAAACTAATGTAATTACTAACTTGAATAGTTGAATGATTGCATTTTAGTTGTGTACATACTTTCAGCAGAAAACTAGAGAATATACAAGATAAAAGGCAAATTATCAGACAATAATATAAAAATCTTAAATGAGATATCGAACAAAGAAAATGAAGTACGAATCTAAATAATCAGACACCCATGACTAGACCCATTCATACATGAAGATATATGTTTTCAACACCCTGTTCGCTTGCACATTAAAGTTTCCAATCACTTCAAGCATTCCAGACTCGATTAGGAATTACTGCTGAGTTTTTGTCAGATACAGTAGCAACGAAATTTGATGCCAACAAACAGAGCCTCAAGTTCCAAACTTGGGTTCTTTTGTGTTTACTATTATTATTATATTTTTAAACTTTAATTCATCTCTATCAAGGGACTTGAAGGAGTTTAATGCAGTTAACACTGTCTTGGCAAATTTATTGTTTGAAACACAATTGCAGGAGTGCTCCATGAGTGTTGAGTGTGCCCATGTACCAGTCTAGTGTTATGTTTTACCTTTGACTATTGCTTCAGGCACCTCGTCCCACTTTAAACAGCGCAAGTGATTTGTAGAACCTTCGAATAGGAAGTAGCAAGAACCATTTGTCATCTGAAAATAGACAAAAGAACGGCAATTTAACGAGTCACATATAAAATAGAGTTTAGATCAAGAAATATTCTACACTGTCGATAAACTTTCTACAATTGAATGGCGTACACGGTTGGACATGGTAGGGTACTCCACGTAAAGGAATAGATAAATTAATTAATTAGTATGAATAAAGCAATCTTAACTTCTTAAGAGAAGAATAAATTAAGCGTCATACAGCATTACAGCAAACAAAATACCCAAGAATCATTGATTTTGTCTTACTGTCAATAAATAAACACTATAGAGGTTTGCTTGCAAGTACATGCAATAAAAGCAAAACTATTAAAAACTGCAAGAAGTCACCAATTATAACGGTAGCGCCTTACATCCGTAAAACCATTGTCTGATATCAATATAGGGTATGTGATGTACTCGTCCATGATCGTCTGAAGCAACTGAGCACCAGTAGCAACTGAATTGGCTGAACTTCCACACTGTATAGCAAAAACATTGAGTTTTGGGAACCTGCAATGAAGATCTGACTAAAATAATTGCCTCCAATGTCAAAACTTTTTTACTTCAAAAAGCAATCGTTAAACACAATTACCTTTGCTGAAGTAATTTTAGCCTTTCAAACTGAATTGAGAGTTCACGATATCTAGCAGGATGTTCAGCAGCCGAATACATAAGTGATAAGAATAGTCCTTCGTGGTTAAAATATTTTCCACTGCCATTTGTGTTGTTCAACCAACAATAATTTGGTCCTGCAAGGCAAAGTCAAAGAAAGGATATAGAAATTGCTGTAAACAAAAATATGACTGCTTTTTCCTCGAACTTTCCAGCAACAAGTTACTAAGAAGACCTGATAAATAACATGACAAAGTGAATAAAAGTTTTTGTTTCTAAATGACGGCATAATAAAGTAAAGTAATTTCATTGAAAAATGATCCATCCAATCAAAAATTAAAATTTTAAAAAAAAAACAGAACAAAGGTGCAATTGACACGTAAAATACACAACCTACTTTGGTAACTGGCAACCATCATTCTGCAGGAAAAGAATTGAAGAGATGATAATCAATCATTCAAACGGGAAGAGCAAAGACGATCAAACTCTCATAAATTCAAATTAGCAAGAGAACGCCTGGTGAGAGATTTTGATAGAGAAACCTGATATGATTACCTTCAAGTTCATTAAATGTTGACTTGATAAAGGCCAAAGTTTCAGCCTGTAAAGCCAAATTATCATTTGCTTCTGTTGTCACTGTTGCCATTGAGCTCCTGAAAGCAACTTGTATTTGTAATTCAGGATTTAGAACAATTATTAATGAAAAGATCAGTGGAACAAGAGAGTAACTATGCACATAGAAAATGCTCCATCTGATAGTTTGAATATGAATAGATGCAAAGACATGCAAGTACATCAAAACCTCAAAACTTAACTCGTAGAAAATGCTCCATGGAGTAGTTTGAGTATGAATGAATGCAAAGACATGCATGCATATCTAAACTTCACAACTTTGCAGTAAATTTTTTAAACTAAATACTGTTTTACAAGGCAGTAGGAACAAAAGTTCAATGTCATTTTTCAAAGGAAAATGAAACAAAAGATGCTGTATCTTTCGTACTGAGCCCATGACAATTAAATATAAGTCAAACTTGCATGTGTTGGAGAACACCAGTATTTCTCTATATTACAGGTAGCATGCTTAATGTTGATAAACAAGAAATTGTTGCTATGTAGAAATGACTATGATTATCTATCATCCTAAACCATACAGTCAATCAACATGAAAACAGTCAACATTAGGGAAATTTTGGATCCAGAAGACAGCATTGCACAAAATACTAAAAGTTGTTAAACCAGTCAAGTGCAGTCGATATGAGATGGTCTGTCGAAAAGAATAAAGCTGCCTGCAAAATGAATTATGCCATCATTCTACATGTGTATTGTTTATAATGTTGAATACATTACAATTAAGTATAAAAGTATTCACAACCTTGGCAAGAAAAACTTATTTGAGGCTTGTAGCTCTACAATATGAGGCTCTCATAAAACTGAAGATAAGACCCTAGAGATTTTAAGCTCATGAGTTGTTTCAAAATAGCATTACAAATTTTTCTAAAAAAAAAACCCATCATTTTTAACTTTTAGCATCAGTTCGCAAAACTAAGTGAAGCTACTAATGTGCCTATCAACTCATGCACCAAAGCATGTGAAATGCTTACATGGTAATCAAAATTCTCAAGGAGAGCTTAATAATATGCATGAACAATGGAATCTTGACCTCCAAATTTACTGTCATGAAAAGTAATATTATAGCTTTTGATTACCTACGAAAATGATCTCCAAACACCAGAGATTTGTTTCTCTTTCTCAGCCATTCGCGTAACAAAGAAGTCGGAAAATTATCATGGAGCTTTCTCCTTGATTCTGAACCTGGTCACACAACAAATAAGCAGATTATAATCATTAGGCTGAATCTCCCCAAACTAAGTCACAGTTACTTTATAATCCAGATAAGCAATAACGCTTCTTACAGGCATTACTGGACAAATTTTTGAGAAAGTACTATTGGACAAGTAGTCAATTAAATGTGAAGAAATCATTAATGTACAAGGTCTATTGACATAAGGAATGATGATGATGTTGATTAATCAAATATTTCTGATCTTGTAAGAAATTGCTGCAGAGAATATCAAGAACTAAAGAGTAAAAAAAGAAAATAGATTGAAAGATTTAGCCGCAAGATTTAAGATCATGGGTTTATTAGTTCTGGCCAGATTTGAACTCTTGTAACCTAATTCCATCACTTTTCCCATCTAACACAAGAATCAACTGATAAATTCCAAGTTGTTGCCCTGTTGGGTCAAGGCAAGTATATTCGGAGCATGCAGCTTGGATTTATGATGATGATGATGATAAGGAAAAGAACAAGATACCAATACATAGCTTCATTTTCGGTGCTTCTATTTTCCTATTGGTAGCATGAAACTCCCAAGAAGCCGAACTTTAGGGACGATTCGACTTGGCTAGAATTTATAAAAGTAAATGTTGCTTTATTAGAGCTATTCGACGAAGCCCCCGTTGGCTATTTATTTACGGGTTAAAAATAGGTCCAACTTCCTGTCCCGTGACAATAGGTCTAGAAGACCAATAAGTTGAGTTAGGTGAGCCCAATAAGTTGAGTGGGGCTGCGGTCCACGATAGACCTAACGGCAAGAGGCCCAACAATAGACCTAACGTCCAGATGGATTGAGTCTAGTCGAGATTCCTGGGCGCTATGTCTGTACGTTTTAAGTAAATTAGTTGCGTATTTCTAATAGCTCGAGCTTTTGAGATTAATGGTTAGCGCCAACGAACAGCCCCAACCGCATTTCGATAATATCCCCGAGCTGCTTCTCTTGGGCCTCAAAAGCCTATTTCTGCTTCCTACTCATCCATAAGCTCCAAAATCCCTTCTTTTTTTTCTGTTTCCCAACCACCTAGCTTCTGCTTCTTCAGTAGAGAAGCCATTACAAAATCAACTCCACACAAGCACTTAGAACTACAGCAATCAATCAATATATCATTACCTACAATCCTCTACTCTGGAAACCACGACAAACAAGCTCAAACAGTACGATAAATCCTAATTTTCTAGATCAAATTCGAGCACAAGATTTTAGGGTTTTTAATTCCAAAAGATAAAATAAAATAAAAAGTGATAAACATGATGGGTTGGGGAATTACCTGAATAAAAGTTCCGGAAAATAACCAAAGAAATCCCTCTGAAACGATGAAATCTACAGGCCATTGATCCGTTTGCGATTTGAGGGGATAAAATGGAGGAACCCTAATTTCGCCGAGTAAGAGGGGGGGTTTAGGGTTTAACGAGGGAGAGGAGCGGGGGTGGGGGACGAACCGATGCGCCTTTTCCGGTTCGGACCGGGTTTGAATGAACCGGAAACGAACCCGACCGGTTTTTTTCTAAAAAACAGTGGTTTTTTTGGATTAATTTAATATAATTTTCTATAAGCATGTAGAATAATAGATATATATATTCGTTTAATTTTGTTCATATTTATTTTTTAAAAAAATTTAAATTATTCATATATTTTCGTACTCTATTAAAAAAATATAATTAATTATAAATTAAATATTTAATCTTGGTTAATGAGTGAGATAAATTTATCTTTTTACCTTTTTAGATATTATATTTAACCATTTGAAATTTTTGAAAAAATATATTTACAAGAGCAAAACTGGTATTTCAATTATATTTTATTAAAAAAATAAATAGTAAATTAACGGTAACAAACTAGATAAACATATAAGCAATTTAAAACTTTTGAAAAAATAAATATAAAAAATTACATTTTATAGAAATATATCTGTTTTTCGATAAATTTACAGGAATCTGTATGAAATTAACTCTTTTTTTTAAAAAAAAAATTATCAGGATTCCTGGATTTTACAACGATGAAAAAAATTCTAACAATTTGAAAAAAAAAAAAAAAAAAAAAAAAAAAAAAAAAAAAAAAAATCTACTAAGCATCTTTCAGTAAGATTAATTTAGAATTATTTTATTACTGTATTCTTTTTTTATTTGGTAAAAATGTATGGATAAGATATCAATTTTGTCTGTTTTGTAAGCACGAAATTGTGGAGAAACTTTGTCCGTTGAGCGCATTTTGCATTTTTTTTTTTTTTTTAGTAGAAATTTTAGAAAAGTTTTTAGGATCGTTTGGTAACGGGATAAGACAAAATTAGCTATTTCAGGGATAAGTATAAAATATGAAACTAGTGTAAAAAAGTATTTGGAATGATTCCAGAAATAAGAGATTTTGTGTTTGGTATGAGAATGAGAAATAAGATGAATAAAGAGTTTTAATTAGAATAAATTATTTTTTTGCCCTCAAATTTTATTATATAATATTGAGGTGAAAGATGGTGACTCGGTAGACGTGGAAGAATATTTAAGGAAAAAATAAGAGGGTGGTTGGTGAGAACAGTAATTCTCACTTATTCTAGTTGTACTGTAACAAGCTATACCGATTGATTCCTGCGTTTGAAAAAATAAAAAAAAATATTCCTCCTATTGCCGGTTCTATACCAAATCCAAACAAATCCTTATAATACTTTATTCAACAAATAGTATCTTATCCGTTTAATTTTTTTTTTTTTTTTTTTTTTTGGTGAGACCCAGTGATCTTTCTCTCCGTTTAATTTAATTTTTTTTTTTTTTTTTTTTTTTTTTTTTTTTTTTTTTTTTGGTGAGGCCCAGTGATCTTTCTCTGTAACTAAATTTAATTTTTACATGAATAAAACAACAGCATGCTATTTTTTTCTCCAAATAAAAAAAAAAAAAAAAGTTTTATGGAAAACACCAAGCAATTAATGCAACTATTGGCTTTTTTTTTTTTTTTTTTCACTATTTTGTTTTCAGGAGGAATAAGTTTACATACACTCAAGAACTCAGATTCCATATGTTGGCAATGATTATGCTATCAAGGCACTATATATGTGGGCATCCAAATCTTAGGATTCTAACTAGCTCACTATGATCCCATATCTTTGCTAAATTGCACCGTTGGTCCTCAAACTACTACGAGATGCGCGACACTCTGATCTTCAAACTTAAATTTATTATAATTTTAATTTGGTGCAAAATTTTTTTGGATAGTTATAATCAAATCCTGCAGTCAGGGACGAAACCAGAATTTAATCATGAGGGAGGCCAAAATATATGTAAATAAAAATTTTAGCAGATAAATATAATTTTATCTAATCAATTTTTTAAAAAAAAAAATTATTAATTTAATAATTAATGTAAAAATATTAAAATTAATTTTTAATATCAGATATTTAATTTTAATTATTTTATTTATATTATTATATTTAAATAACTATAAATTATATTAAATCTAACAGTAATTCAGTTAGCGATTGATCCATTTCTTAGTATTTTTAATAAATAAAATTATAACATTTAATGATTATTAGATCAAATAGTTATTAAATTTAATATAATATTTTATTTTGTTAAATAAAATAGCTCACTAGGCAGAAATAAAAAAAAAAAAAATTTAGAGTTAAGGGATGTATTTCAAAATACCTTATAAGTATGCGACTCTTAATATATTTTGACTTATTTAAAATATATATAGAGAAGAAAATATATATATATATATATTAGCACCAAAAATAAATTAAGCAAATATTAAAAAGCTGAGGGGGGCCATGGCTATCTAAATTTTTTTTTATTAAATTAGTACTTAGGACTAATAAGTAATATTAAAAAGTTGGGGGGGGCCATGGCCCCTTTGGGCCTTAACATAGCTTCGTCCCTGCCTGCAGTACAGCTTAGTTGACTAAATAATAATTATATTATAGTGATATAGTTTAAAATGTCACATCAGCGATAGTAAGATCTGATTACGATAATATAAAAAGTTCAAATAAAAATTAATAATAAATTAAAATTCAAGAACTAAAATATCGCACACCCGACGGTTTTGCGGATCAAAATTGTGAATTATCCTATCCAATATTACAAACATGCATGCAAGCATGCATGTGTATACATGCCCACAATATTAACTATTTGCATGTCAAATAATTGAGTCCATATCTATACAATAACTATTTGCCAGTTTTTTTCGTCTGACATGTCGTGCTGTTGTTGATTTCGCTGATGTAGCGTGCTATTATGCTTTGGGTGCTCCTATGTATATATGATTCTATGGCTTATAAAAGTTCATAATAGCTTAAGATGGTCCCTTTATCATCATTTCCACCTATCAAAGCCCCTAACCATTATCCTACACACATTTAGAATATTAGGGGCATAGCATTCTCCACATGTATGATTAACTTGTTGGCCTAAAGGAGCCCTGTGGCAGAATTTAGATCGGATTGGATCGAGTCATGTTCAAAACGGCGTAAGATTAGTTATTCTGATCAGTCATAATCGAAATTCGTGGGCGATGTATCTGTACGCTTTAAATAAATTTATTACATGATCTAACATAACTATCCAATCATCGAGCCTGATGGGATTCAAACTCAGAAATACCTCATGTTGCTGCGCTACGTGAATAATCGATTACTCCACTACAACAAAATTAAGTTATAGGGTCACATGTTTGTGATACTTTTGTATAAGTGTCCTATCTATATTCCATCTATATCCAAAATTAGATTATAGAGACATATTTTTGGGACATATTATAAAAATGTGTTGCTATACACCCTAGCGATGGCACATATAGTAACATTTATAATAAGTGTCGGTATTTTTGTCAGCAACACTTTTTTTAGATTTTAGAAATACTTAAAAGTGTCGATATAGTCTAATTTTGTTATAGTGCTCTAAAAGCTAATTAATTGCTAGAGACGATGTTTTTGATCTTTCACACACACACACACACACACACACACACACACATATATATATATATATATATATATATATATATATATATATATATATATATATATATATATATATATATATATATATATATATATATCGAACATCACATACGTATAAATAATAATTATAAAAAAAAAAAAAAAACAAACAACAAAAATGAGAAAGATATTGAATCAGGACCACCTCATTTTCACCCGATATGAAATTACTGGATAGCGGGCGAGATCTCGGTAAGGCGTTTCTCGGTGAAGTCGCGCCCCTGATCAGTGTAGAACTACTACTCTCATCATATATGGATGCAGGACATAATCAGGTGCCTTGGATCCTCTTTTAACAAAGGAGAAAGGTAGACAGTACTAGTGGCTTGCCAAAAGTGATGCTATTCTGGTCTGTCATCTCTGAAGCAAGGCTGGCCAGATTAGGACCCTGCTCAAGGAATACTCATGCATGCCATGGGGTCCCCATCTTTTCAATTATTACAATTCGGTCCCTAATCTTCCCCGTTTTTATTTCAATTTCATCGCGTTATATTTACCGTTCCTCTCATGTTCGGACTCGAAAACTTGTCATCGATAAGTATAAGACGCAGGCTTAAATTAAAATGAGAGAAAATTAAATCAGATCAGAAGTATTATTTAAGTACTTTGGACTTAAAACCTCCTAGAAATAATTGTTTTTTTTTTTTGCTAAACTCAAGCTATTAACAAATCGTATATTAATATATTTAAATAAAAAAAAATCACTTTCGAAAAGAGAGTGAGAAAATTTGTATATATATACATAGTTAGATTACTATACATTCGAAAGTACAGATACTTCTGTATTTGTAAATTATTTTTGATGATGGAACATCCGATTCGGCGATTGATTTCGTTAGATATAATTTACAGTGTTAAAATTATTTAGAAACCAAATTTTATACTATTTTGATTTTGTTTACTTAGTGAACAAGTAGGTTCAAAATAAACTGATGAAAATAAAAATTTCATAAAATTAAGATTTGAATATTTGAATACGACAATTTCCTTTCTTATTCATTCTTTTAATCCTAAACCATATATCTGAGAGGCTTCTTACACATTCACTAAAATGAAAGCTTATTTAATCCTTCATGCATGTTCTTCTCCATGTAGAAATTAAGCTTCAAACATGATATATATATATATATATATATATATATATATATATATATATATATATATATATATATAAGAAACTGCTTTTTTGGAGAAAAATAATGGTCAAAAAAGAAATTCAAAGTTTGAGCAAATTTCCACATCCTCATATATGTGTATGAACACTTAAAACTACATAGCAATTTTTTTTTTTTTAAAAAAAAAGGAAAAAAAAAGCATAATTAATTAAGTTGGTGGTTCAAGAGTCCACCAAGTACCAACCACCCTCATTTATTATGCATTTACACAACAACACATATAGAAACAGTGAATTAAAACACAAGCATGCATAGTACTTTTCTTGCTTCCTCATTAATTGCTTTTCCTTTCTTTAAAGCTATCAGAACAAAAGTGAATGATCACAAGTACAATCACATTAAAATATAAAAAAAAAAAAAAACTTATAAAAACAAATAATAATAATAATAATACAAGCAATCAAAATCAAAATGTAACATTATGGGATTTAATAAGTAACAAGGTGTAGAGGAAGGTGTAGAGGTGCACAACTTACACTCTTGCATCTAAAAGTTTACAAAAGTTTACATACTCTTTAGATTTTTAGTAAAATAAAATAATAATAATAATAATAATAATAATAATAATAATAATAATAAGAGGAAGCTTGGGATGTACATCTTACACCTAGGTTACAGGTGTACAGGTAGCATTGCGCTTTACAAAATATATATAATTAGATTTTTGCATTTCACTGATGACTACCTATTGGAATCTGGGTTTGGGCCACTGGGAACTTCATGCTTGCTTGCATTGAACTTGGTTGAAGAGTTTGATACCTTCTTTGGAGCCAACTTCATGGATTGTGATGTAGAAGATGATGATGATGATGATGATGGAGTTGAGAACATAAGTTCTTGGGATTTATGAGCAAATGGGAGCAAAATGAGGCAAAGGAGCACACCATGAAGCAACACATTGGCCATGAACTCTATTTTGTAGTAAAAGGGGTGGTTTAATCAATGTACATGAAAGAGGTGAGGAGAGAAGAGTGGGGGCTTGGGGAAAATGTTAGGGCTCATGAATGGATAGGAGAGGGAAAAGGCCAATACTTTGATGAGCATAGTGTTGTAATGTGTAAAAAAAGAGGACATTGAATAGGGGTGGAGGAAGTTACATGAGTGCCCTTCCATTGGATACAAGCTTGGGTTGTTAAGGCTCATTAATTGAGTATATATGTCCATATGTGTGTACTCTTTGATGGATTGGTGGTGTAGTAATTGTGAGAGATTTTTATGGGGGTAAAACATGGTGAACCCCTCACTTCCATTGGAATTTTCACAATGACCCTTTAAAAAATTGTAAAGAGTATAGCGGAAATCAGCTTGTACAGTACAAACTAGCACATCAGCAGCAACAAGGTTGAAATAAGATACAGGTTCTAAAATTTCAAGAGGGGCAAAGTGAAAATCATGATACCTGTTAGATGTGACTCAAAATCAGAATCGCTTCGATATTATGATTCAGGTTCGCCGACGGCTTCGCGGTGAGAACGAGCGATTGTACGAAGCAGAACTCTTGTATTCCCTCTTTTCTACATAGTGAAATCTCTCATCTTTCGCCCGTAATTTTTTCCCTGTAAAAAATTTTTTACGTAAATCTGTATGTTAATTCTCTGTCGTGCAATTTTGATTTTACTTTTCTGTCGTGATCGCCAATTGATTTTGTTTAGTTTGTGCGCTCGTTGCTAACAATACCAATAGAGGTTTCTTGCACATTCTAAATCGAGTGTACGATTGATATACACCAGGCCTATCCTAAGATGGGGACTTAACCACTAGTCATTTTGAAGTGACTAGTAAAATTTGAAATGGATGGAGTGTACATCGTACACCTGATATCGGATGTACAAAAAGTATTTTTCTTTAAAATTAAGATGATGATGATAAACATCATCATCATCCAATGAGTCAGGGATTAATGATTACTTTCCTTAGTAAATCTTAGTTACTTTTTAAGTAGTTTTTGAGTGCTTGAGAAGTTTGACTAATCATATATTCCTTCTTTTATTCTAGCATGAGGGTCATTCATATATATAATATTGCTTCCTAAAAGTTGAGAACCAAATCTATCCATAAAAAAGCAATCAAATCTCCATAAGGTCTTAAAGTATGATAAAGGGCAAAAAAAAACCAAATAAATGATATAATATGTTTGATTAATTTATCTATACATATGCTAACAAACAAAAATGGATATATGTAGATAATTATTTACCACTAGCTATTGTTGTTTGAATTTTTTTTGTAAGTAATGTTTAGTGCAAATTATGAAGGAATTGGTTTATTTATTCTAATATCTCTCTTTTTAATTATTCATTAATTAAGATTAATTTCTTTATGAGTGGCAATGGATTGGATTAATGTGGTTGGTGTTTGCGCAAAGCATCAGTTTTATACTATGACTCGAGTGTAATTTGGATTCAATTGAGATGGTGCAGTAAAACCATGTAAGCTAGGGTGAATTGAACTCGGTCCAACCCATAAGTGAGTTAATGTGACTTGACCAGTTTAGTAAAATGGCCGCGAATCATTTATCTTGAGTTGGTTGGATTCGAACTTAGACTAATTAAGTCGAATAACAATAATTTTTTTCTTCTTGAATCAAATCTTAGTCACTTTATTTAGTTTTTATTTAACATATTCAGTTTGATATATATATACAGGAACAAATCAGATTCATTAAATTTATATGCATTCAATTAAATATGTGTAACTTTGAAGAGAGAGAGAGAAACTTGAACATAATACAACTCTACTATGTCTTTTTCTTGGTTGGAAGTATGTGCTCTCTCTCTCTCTCTATATATAGAGAGAGTTATATATATATATATATATATATATATATATATAGAGAGAGAGAGAGAGAGAGAGAGAGAGAGAGAGAGAGAGAAACTTGAACATAATACAACTCTACTATGGCATTTTCTTGGTTGGAAGGATGTGCTCTATATATATATATATATATATATCTATATATATATATATATATATATATATATATAGATAGAGAGAGAGAGAGAGAGAGAGAGAGAGAGAAACTTGAACATAATACAACTCTACTATGGCTTTTTCTTGGTTGGAAGGATGTGCTATATAGATATATATAGAGAGAGAGAGAGAGAGAGAGAGAGAGAGAGAGAGAGAGAGAGAGAGAGAGAGAGAGAGAGAGAGAGAGAGAGAGAGAGAGAGAGAGAGAAACTTAAACATAATACAACTCTAGTATGGCTTTTTCTTGGTTGGAAGGATGTGCTAAAGAGAGAAGTGCTTTACACTTTTATAGAGAGAAAAGAGGGGTGGGGGAGGCTAATATAAGCAAGTGCTTTTCCCAAAAGCAGAGATCTATATATAGAGAGAGAGAGAGAGAGAGAGAGTCCCATTTGGAGAAGCAAGAGCTTCTCTAAAAATTAATCTCTATCTAAATATCTGTGGAGTTGACAGAGGTTGTCCACTCACTAGGGAGCAAAATGACCATGCATTCACACTTTGGTAGGTGCATGTGGCATCTAAAGATAGAATTTTACTTTTAACAAATTATATGCCAGGTGAAAACAAGGAGCCCAATAATTTAGGCTTTCTCATACTACAAGGTGACTTATACTCTCTGGCCTATTTGATTCCTGTAATGACGTCGACTTTTTATTATTTTTATTATTTTCTAAATGACGCTTTTTCGAATTTAGCTTGTTTTGGTAGTTTTTTTTGGTATTGGTTTGCTTGGGTTTTTTGGGTTGCGGTTGCTGTATTACGGTAGAGCTCGTTAAACGGAGAACGACGATGCGATCGGATCGAAAATTCGACTTACAGATCTTCCGAAACGAGAGTTTCAATATTAGTGGGTCCAAAAAGATAAGTCCTGACATTCTAGGAACCCGTTATGTATTTTTGGTGCATCAGGATCCGTGCTAACGATTACAGAACGTTTCGGAAGATCTGCACGCTTATCGAGGAATCGGCTAAAAATATCTTTAAAATACCGGATACGTATATAGGGATTTTTTCTTGATACGTATATATAAAAAAGAAAATAAATTAATAATAAAATATAATTGTATCCCGAATACCGTAAAATCCTAGTTTTTGTGGGAAACCGCCCTTTCTCTTTCTTCCTCGTGGTGCGTGCCAAGGACCGAGACCGATTACGTCGCCAAGACCTGGAACGGATGCAGAAACACCAGCAATTACGGAAAGATCGTAATCGCGTCGTCTTCTTCGTCAGAGCTAGGTTAGTTAGCATCGTTCATCTTCGTGTCGTGAATCTCGTCTTCCCGTTATCAATACTTTAGTTTTGCGTTTAGAATCTCGTTCTTGAATGTTTGATCGTTGGTTTTGGTTTGACGGTTCCGTTGTCGGTTTTGTTCGTTGATTTCGATCGTCGGCTTTGACGTAGGTTTCGTTTGTTTTCGCCGAGGGTTTGGTTTTGATTTTGTTGGTTTTGTTCTTGAACGGATGTTCGCCGTTGGTGAAGGTACTGCCGCGCGATGCCCTAGCCGCACCACTGCTACGCGCTGCTAGGCCGCCCGTGCGCCGCCCGCAACGCGTGCCGCCAAGCCGCGCCGCCAGGCCGCCCGCGCGCTGTCCGCACCGCGTGTGCCCTAGCCGCCACTGCTGCTTGCTCCCGCGCGCACTGTCGCTATGCCGCGCGGGGCTGCCGCGCTACTTGAGCGTGCCCGCGCGGGGCTCGGCCCGCGCGGGGCTGCCGCGCCGCCGCTGTGCCCACGAGGGGCTGTGCACGCGCGGGGCTGCCGCGCCACCGCTGTGCCCACGAGGGGCTGTGCACGCGCGGGGCTACCGCGCTGCTCGAGCGTGCCCCCGTGGGCTCGGCCCGCGCGGGGCTGCCGCGCCTCCGCCGTGCCCGCGCGGGGCTACCACGCTGCTTGCTGCCTGCGCGTGCCCACGCAGGGCTGCCGCGCTATTTGCGCGTGCCCGCGCGGGGCTCGGCCTGCACTGGGCTGCCGCCGCCGCCGAGCCCGCGCGGGGCTGTGCCCGCACGGGGCTACCGCGCTGCTTGCTGCCTGGGCGTGCCAACGCGGGGCTGCCGCGCTGTTTGCGCGTGCCCGCGCGGGGCTCGGCCCGAACGGGGCTACCGCTGCCGCCGTGCCCGCGCGGGGTTGCCGCTCGCCCGCAGCCGCGCGCCCCGCAGCCTTCGCACCCTAGCGCCGCACCGCGCGGCCTTGCTGTTGCAGCCGCGCGCCCCGCCGCCTTCGCGCCCGCAGCCGCGCCGCGCGGCCTTGCTGTTGCAGCCGCGCGCCCTGCGCGCCCGCATCCATGCGCCCGCAGCCACGCGCCCCGCCGCCTTCGCGTCCTAGCGCCGCGCCGCGCCGCCCCCGCGCCGCGCGGCCTTGCTGTTGCTGCCGCACGCCCTACAGCCTGCGCGGCCAAAGTCCGCGCGGCTGTCCGCATGGGTCGAGCCGCTTTCGTCAATGGTTTTGGCTTGACAGTTTTTGCTTGATGGTTTTTCTTGGCGTTTTCGTCGACGGTTTTGCTCAATAGTTTTTGGCTTGACGGTGTAGTTCGCTCGACGCAGTTATTTTCGTTGTTCGTCAGATGAGCCTCCGCTCGGTTGTTTTTCGTCGCGGACTTCGTCAAGGCAACGATTGGAACCCGTTTTCCGTCAATTGCCTCGTCGACAGCCAGATCGCATCGGAAGTACGGTTTTTGAAACCGGAGGGATTTTTGGATACGGAGTTTTTCGTCGGTTTCTTTGTTGGGGATAGAAGGGGTTTCTGGTACAATAGTCGGGACCATTGAATTTTCCAGTTTGGGGGTAAATTGTTAATTTGTGTTTTTGGTTATTTTATTAGGCCCGCGTAAAGTTTTGATTGCTTAGGAGGATCACGGGCGTGGTCATTTATCTTCGTTCTGAGGTGGGTACCCCCTTTTTAGTCGTCTTTGGAGTTTGAGTCTACTTTAATTTTGTAAGAGTAAGGTGATTACATTCCTAAAATCTTGTCTAACCTCCTTTTTTGCATGAGTATTATCATTACACTTTGATCATGTTACTATGCTCATGGCTGCTTCACGCACACCAGCGGTTTGGCCACCGCACTGGTGTACTTTTCCGGAGAGGTGGTACGTTGACCCGTGAACCCCACAATGTGACGTAGTGGGGGTCCCTGTAGGTGGGGGGTTAAAAGCACCAAGGTGAGAGCGGTGTGTAGCTCTGATGTAGGTGCTCAGAGCGGTGCGTATTTCTGAGGCAGGTGCTCAGTTCTGTTTTTTTTTACAGGGGGTTGCGATTGACTACATGAGGGGGAGTGGGGATGCTCTGGTCTTTCGGTTTGCGATACTCTTAGTTGTTTTTAGCATCTTACACTCTTTACGTTACTCCTTACTCTTTGTGTCACTGACTTCCCACACTGTGACAGGTTTGGGCAGGAGTGGGATCGGGGACGACGGTGAGACTGCGACTAGAGAACTGTAGCCTCGTTCTGTGGCTAGTGACCTTTTCCTTTTTGCCTTTGATTAGTTCGGTTAGTTAGTGGGCATGTGGTTTCTTTTATTGTGGATGTTGGAATTTTTGTGATGAACGGTTTTCTTTATTTTTCTCTTAGTTCGGCCATTTTCAAATAAAGAAAAGGTTTGCGAAAATAATTTTGAAAAGAATAGGTGTCGTATGGGCACCGTCTTATAAACCCGTGGATTTATCATTTCAAAATGTTGATGGCCTCTTTAGTTATTGAATATGATTATCTTCTTCCTCTACTCGACTGATTGACTGGCCGGTGTGGTTAAAGTGTAATTTGGAAATTGTGACGCCGTACATATATAAAGAAGACTCCGTCTTGTGGGGTAATTTTGTATGTGTGGCGGGTCTGGACACGTGCCGGAGGGTGGAATATTTTTTAAAAAATAATAACACACGTTTTTCCGCTTAACTAAACTCCTGGAACGTGACAATTCCTTTCTGAAATTAATTATTTTATAATAAATATAAAATATTCTTAAATAATTATACAATCATACAATCACACAATAATTATCCAGGCTTACGTGAAAAGATTATTTGCAATAAAAAAAACTAGGGGTGAAAAAAAAAATTTACTATTTAAAAAGAAAATATAATAATTTTGAAAGTACAATAATCTGTATCATCTCTAAGCTAAAAGGAAGAAAAATAATTTTCTTAACGAATTTTTCTTATCAGATCTAATTCTTATTGCGTGGAGCGAAGCGAGATTGTTGCCCCGTGAGAATGTCAGCAAATCGAGAATAAAATCGAAAATGAATATCAATTTCGAGGCATATCTAACAAAATAGGTTTGACCGAGGTTTGCTGATAGGCTCAAGACATGAACTTACATTAAGAGTTAGTTTAGATGCTAGAATAAGTTATTCAATATGACTTATACTTATCAACATGTCTGCCATCGCTTTTCATAAACGTGACAATAGCTTGTTTCTAATGTTTAAGGAAAAAACTATGGATCGTAAGCGCTAATGTGACACCCTACTTTTCATAAAGTCATTTATCCAAGAACTATTTTAGCTCTAACATACTCAAACTTTTTAACATTTTGGGCCTAACTACCATCTAAAATGCTATAACCGGAATAAGAAGTTTAGCCCTATCTATACCTTATGATACCGTTTGGTTCGGAGATTATGAGCTTGGGGATAAATTTTCTTATCCCTGAGATAGGTTGCTATTCTGAGATAGTCAGGAATAAAAGAAAATTAGTGTTTGGTTTGTAAATTGTTATTCTTAGGAATAGCTGAAAATGTATTTGGTTCATTTCCTGGAATGAGCGAGAATAGCGAAAAAATAAGAGTAACTATAATTTTAAAATAATAATATTTTATTTAATTAATTAATATAAAATATTAATTAAATAATAATTAATATTTGTATAAATTAATGTTTATATTTTAGTAAATAATATCGTTTAATTTTTTAAAAATTAAAGTTAAAAATTTTAAAATTTGTATAAATTTTAAAATTTATTAAATTTATTAAATTTATAAATTTATTAAAAATTAAAGTTGCAAATATAAAAAAATTATAAAATTTAAAATTTCTCTAAATTTAAAAATTTAAATTTTAATTATCTCGAAAATGTGTAAAAGATGATGCAAAAATTTTAATTTTTAAATTTGTATATATTAAAATATTTTTATAAAAAATTTAAAAATTTATATATACAAAATTTGTATAAATTTTAAATTTTAATTTTTTTTAATTTTTAAATTTTTAAATTTTTTAGATTTATAAAAAATTAAAGTTAAAAATTTTAAAATTTATAAAATAAAAAAAAATTAAAATTTTATAAATTTTAATTTAAATAAAAAAAATGATGGACGGGAACAACCTTGTTCCCATCCGGGAACAACCTTGTTCCCACAAATGGGAGACCTTGTTCCCACAAATGGGAGGAATCGTTATCCCCCATTCTTAACGGGCTATTGTAGAATAGCCCGTTGAGGAGAGACAACAAATCCCTCATTTTTTTGTTGTGTTTGGAGGATAAAGGTTATCCCCCCTTTATCCCCCAATATATATATATATATATATATATATATATATATATAGTGTAAGTAGTAAATGACTTGGTGGTTGATATTTGTGACCCGAGTTTGAAGCCTAGTTGCTTCACATTTCCAGCTAAGTTTATTTTAATAATAAACGAAGTGGATAACATATTACCTTTCTCTCAAAAGAAAAAAAAAAATTAATCTGACATCCATGTCGATGTCACGTCATGCTCAAACACACTCACAATTTAAGCCCTAACATCCACGTCATGCTCAAGCACACTCACAAATAACTTTTCTCTCAAAAAAAAAAAAAAAAATTAATCCATATTCTAGGAATATCACATTTTTCTTTCTTTAAGCCCTGAATTAATTCATATTCTAGGGATGTCATATTTTTCTTCCTTTAAGCCCTGACATCCACGTCATGCTCAAGCACTCACAATTTAAGTCCTGACATCCACGTCATGCTCAAGCACACTCACAAATATTAGGCGATGTGAGACTCGTCTCGCTATCCGTAATCGACCTTATGGGAAGGTACACTACACCTACAACGATTATTAGCCAAGACTCATCTCACACTTCTGACTGATGATTGGCTCTAATACCAACCGTAACGCCTCACAACTCTCTTAACCTTTTGGGTCTAGCTACCATCCAAAATGTTATAACCGGATTAAGAGATTTAACCCTATTTATACATTATATATAGAATCAATTCACATCCTCGGGATGTCACAGCTAACTAACTATTCCATAAATACGTGCTGGTAGGAAAAGCGTATTCATTGCATTTAAGAGCTCAAATGCTACAACACTCACGAGTTTGACATGATTTAATCCATCTAGACATTAATTCCTTATCGCTAGGTCTACTGTAGGCCACAGTCTCACTTAATTTATTTGACTCGTCCTAACACAACTTATTAATCTGCTGGACCTATTGTTACGTAACAGAAAATTTGACCTATTTTATTATCATATAGTTTGAAGCATAATATTTTATACTCCCGCAACTTCTAATTTAATTTTCTATTAATGTTGTTGCTAAAAAAATTATAGTGCTAAGTGTAATTAAAGGACATGATATTGCCACATTTTTACCATCAAGTGGTTTATAAAATATAACAGTTCATTATTTTTTTAACATTAGATCAACTGAGAAAATCAAAACAAAAATTATAAGAGAGCAAAGAGCTACACTTTAAATCATAGGATAGCAAATGCACAATATAAAGCTTTATCTTTTGAAGTTTTTTCTTTTTTTTTTTTTTTGATTAAACAGGAATATACCATATTTGAAATTAAAAGTAAAGGGATACAGAGAGGTACAATCCATGCGAATACAGATAAAATGTCCAAACTTTAGCTACCATAATAGAAGGAGACCACTGCAGCTGCCGAAGTCACCGCAGCGCACCACTGCAATAGCGAGGTCTGCAACATCAGCGACACGTCAACAAGAGCGTTAAAAAGACACACACAAACAGAGTGGAACCAACAACACTAACAACAGCCCCAACTAGCATAAAAAATATAAAAAAAATAAGCCAAAATCGATAAAACTCAGTCATGGCAGATAAAAATAAACTCAATCCGCGGCCGTTCGAGAAAGCCCAGATCCGAAAACCTTTGTAAAGGAGTCGAGCCCGAAAGAATGAGATGAACAGACCAGCCCGAAGGAAGTTTTTTAATATGACAATTTTTACTACAAATGTAAATAGATTTATTCTAAAAAATAATAATTTTATGAAAGTGATATTATTCTCTATTTACTAACTATATGTAGTAGATTAGATGGTTGGGTAGTACAACAAGCTAAGGAGAACAAATAGAGATTACATCAAATCATGGTCAAAAAGAGGCATCTCAAGGTAAGGAAAAATTTTCTCAGGTAAAAAAAAAAAGGAAAAAAGAAAAAAAGAAAAAAAGCTGGTTTGTGAGATGACCATTGATAATAAGGACAAGCCCTTTTACTTTAATTCAATCATAGCACAGTGATGAACTGCACTTTGGAGTGTGTATGCTCTGAAAAAAAAAAAAAAAAAAAAAAAAAATTAAAGCTATTTCATGTTCTTATTAAATTCAGGGCCTTTGGCAAGCTTTTTGAAGAAAAAAAATAATCATTTTAAATATTTTTTGATGATACTCTTTTATACGAAATTCTGAGTTCGAATCTCGTCAAATTTTTAATATTAATTTTTTATTTTTTTTCATTTGATTCAAGGTCGCATTGTAAATCTATCTCTAAAAATTTAAGCTTTTAGAGAAAAAAAACGATCGTTTCACATAATTTGCCACATGCTATTTGAATTTTTATTAAATCTTTCCATTTTAGAACTCAAAGAAAGCTTGTGGTGAATTACCATTATGGCCTTGTCTATTTGCACTGATGACTTTAAAGTCATTTTATCATCAGTTTAAGTTGGGGTAGTGCTTTGAAACTTTGTGAAACAAATTATTATTACTGTAAAAACTCAAGTTGTCATAAAACAATATTTAATGTTCAAGTTTTAATTATTATATATTTATCTCAATTAAAATAAAATTATACATCAAGAAAACGGACACAAAATACGTGAAAAATCATGACACGGGCCACTGTATGGTCACCGCTAATAAAATATATTATTATTAATATAATAGTATATATTAATTTATTATATATAAAATATTAATTTTGTTAAAATATTATTATATTTTATAATAATGAAAGTTAATAAAATTCTCATTGATAATTCATATATTTTAGAAAAAAAAATCTCCATTATATATAATTTATTTATGTTATCCAAAAAAAATTATATTCATTGATTAAAAAGTCACTATAATAAAATTAGATTATAGAAACACATATTTGTGACACTTTTATATAAGTGTCCTATTTATATTCCACCTATATTCAAAATTAGATTATAGGGACACATTTTTAGGACACATTACAAAAATATGTCGCTATACACCCTAGCGACGGCACATATAGCAACACTTACAATAAGTGTCGGTATTTTTGTCAACCACACTTTTTTTAGATTTTAGAAATACTTAAAAATGTCGCTATAGCCTAATTTTATTGTAGTGAGTAAAAATATTTACTATTTTATATTATATATGCATAAAAAATAAACTTTTTTAAAAAATTTAATGGAATGCGCTATGGACCAGCATCGAACTCGCGTCCATAACATGTCCGCGCCAAACACGCATCTGTCCGATGTACATGCGAGCTTTATAGTAGCGTCCGTGATATATGAAAGTAAAATCACTATCCAATTTTGTTTATATATAAAAAGGCTTATTCATGCAAATATCTATTTTTTATGGGGTACTACATATACTTGTATATAAAAGTTTTTTTTTTGTTGGTTTGGTTGTTTAAAATGTATTGGTGTTTCTTGTACTACCCCAATAATTGTGACTTGTAATACTTTACCTTAGACCATGGAATTTTATCAATCAAGAATCAACCAAAAAAAAAAAAAAAAAAAAAAAAAAAAAAAAAAAAGGGGATCAATTTCAAAAATTGGTTACTCATGCAAGTTAATTACTTGATATAACAACACTTTGATGTATATGCCAATATATTATTGTGTTTCTGATACTTGATACAGATTACAAGATCTCGCCACTCATTTTCGAACAATTCGCATCCATCGTACATGTTCACATTGCTAAATCGAAATCTTGGTCTCTATAAGAACCGCGCCAAGCGCGACAATTATGACAACAAGAAGGATTATGATGGCAAAGCACATATGCTTCCTTGTGTTCTTCTGTATCTTCTTGGCCACTTTCAGAGTCTCAGTTGCCTTATTGACATGATCAACTGAATTGGAGACCTAAAAAGAAGTACACTGAATGTCAGAGATGAACACAGTGAGACAGAAAAAAGACGCAATTTAGGGATCGTTTGATATCGTCGTCATTTTCCTTAAACGCAAATTTAATCTGCTGCGATTTCTGGGTCAGACTTTTTAAATTATTGCAATCAAGTTCTGCAATCCGATTTAGTTAATTAAATAGTAATACATCGCTAGTGTCAATTACAAAGAGCTGAATTAGAATAATTTAGAAAGTTCGAGCCAGAAATCGCAATGAATTAAAATTTGAGGATCAAAGTGTCACGGATTTTAAAGCTTGAGAGCAAAAATTGCTAAATATATAGATTACGCGCAGTTCGCCATCTGTCGGGTTACTTTATAGCTAGAATTTGTGTCTCAAAAAGTAAAAAGATACCGAACGAGGCCTTAATTTTTTATTGGGGCAATTTTCTATATACCCTTAAAAATTTTTCTGTTTTCAGATTTACTCCTCTTAGAAGGCTAATATTAAAACTACCCTTCTTACGTTCCAACTTCTTTCCAAAATACCCCTGAAGTTAAACTCTGTTAGTGTACCGTTTGGAGCTGCCGTTATCTGTGTGAAATTACCATTTTGCCCTTTCAAATATATCCTAAACCCTAAACCCTAAACCCTAAAACCCTAAAAAATCCTAAACCTTAAACCCTAAAACCCTAAACCCTAAATCCGGACAAAATAGGTATATCTGATAGTTTTCAACTCCGATTATTATTTAACTCTAGTTTAACCCTAGTTAACTTAACAAAGGGAAACGGTAGGGGTATTTTTAATAACGGTGGAACGTATGAAGAGTATATTGAAAAGAAAAAAATAAGAGAAATAAATCAGATATTTTTTCGAATTTCAGGGGTATACAGGCAATTATTCCTTTTTTATTTATAAGAGGAGGGTAAGTTGGACCTGAGCTTCAATATCATTCAGCATGTCTCCTTGTGCATCAACCAACACAGCCATGTCCAAGAACATCTGACACAGTTGCAAATTCATGAGACCCAATGTGACAAAATTTTCATGCAAATAATTTTCACGTTGCGCGAATTCGATGTACGCAGCAACATACTTGCTGCAAATCATGAAGCTTTTTCTCTAGCTCGAGGACGGCATCGTGCCGCTCTTGAATCTCTGCCACTGTGTCCAAAACCTGCACAACTTATACTCTGAAAGTTAACACTCTTCAGTAAAGTTTCTGCGAAGAGGTTTGGTGAGAATATACATAAATCATACCTGCCCTCGACCGTAACCTTCGATTGCGTTCTTGAATATATGCTCACTATTTCCGGTCTCTATCAGCTGATCGATCATCTGTTCCACAATTTTCATGATTAGTACTACTATAAAGTTTAAATCAAAATTGAATAAGGAATCAAACATTTTTAAGTCGAATCTCACCTCCTCGTCAGGTCGGGTTCCCGTTACTGCAAAAGTAGGAATAGAGCGAAGAATTTTGTTACATTTCGATGATTAAAATAAGTTCACTTTGATGATTATTTGTGGAGATAAAATGTGGTCACCTGTGAATACCCTCCGCTCGACTAATTCACGGTATTCATTCTGAATGTTTTGCCTAAAAGTCTGCGAGAATGAGATTGAGTGTGAATGAAAATTCAAAATTAGTATGTGCCCATCAAAGGAAACTCTAATCTTATTCGCAAAGTTAGTGATTTATAAACCTACTTTACCTGAAATTGCGATATACGCTCTTTCAATTTCTTTTTCAAAGCACTGCATGGCGAAAAGGGAGATAAATAGAAGAGATATTGCAAGGCTAATTTACCGGAAACTGAAAAGATTTCTATTTGCAGAATTACTTATGTCAGTTATTTGTTAAATGCGCAGAACCTTTCAGATTAATCAGAGATTTCTATTCGCATAATTACGTATGTGTAAGATGTTCTATGAGCAATCTTTTTTTTTTTGTTTTTTTGGTTCTATCTTCTTTTCAGACAAGAAATAGCAACTTACTTACACAGTCATTGCCATTCTGGAACGGTCGACGGCAGTTCCCTTTTCGCATCCCGATTTCTGCTGATTGGCTAAATTCTGCATTCATTAAAAACACGAAAGAACAAGTACCTTTTCATCAACGGATTACAAATAATTTAAGTGACATTTTTTGTGATTTCAAGATTCACTAGTCGTCATTTTCCTTTTGAATGAAGCGGCAGCATGCTGCCTCTTCTTTCAGTAGTCAACGGCATGGCAGGTTAAACACTAAACTCACATCTTTATCGAGCTGTTCGAGGCTTGTTTTAACTTTCAGCGCAATTTTGGCGACTTCTTCGACATCCTTCTCCATTCTTTCTTTGATTGCTGAATCAAAACAAGGATGAAATATTTATGTGATAATAGTCAAAAATTACATTGTGACGTACGAATAAACGGATTTATAGATTCGAAGGTCCACCTTTCATTGCTGAGGCCTTTGTCACATGCTGGGACTCATCATTTTCGGCCTATTTCAATCGATAATGAGTTCCATGAGATCGAAGTTTTTAAGATGTACATCTGATGTAATCAAATTCTTTTATGTATGATACCTGAAGCCTATGCAGCTGAGTGGTGATCCTCTCTATTAGTTTCTCTATTTCTCCAACCTGCCAGGTGAAAATAAATATCAATGGATTGCAAAATACAGAAAACTGCAAGAAAAATTCAATTTCTTGAGCTCTGAAATCTAATTCCATTCTGCAGCGAAATAACAGAAATAATTTGCATAAACATGCTGACTATATTATATTTAGGCTCCGTTTGGGATTGCGGAGAGATTGCGTTATGTGCGGTGAGAAAGTACGATGAAAAAATATTCAGTTTGTTTTCGTATATAATATCGCGTTCTGCATATCGCAATAAGTCAATTATGATATATTTTTCCTAACTCCATTTTATTTAATAGCGTTAGTTAAATCTCACTACCAAACTAGCTCTTAGTGTTGTGAATTGTGTTCTTCACAAAAAAAGATCAACAAGCGAATAATTTATGTTGAAGCTTCTACAAAAATATTGTTTCGAAAGAGCTGATTAATGAAGCATCGTCGCATTTTTTCCATTAAGAAGCTCATGAAACTTTCTAAGTGGGATCTTTTACTTTCGATGCTCAGAAGCTCATTTTAGTTTTCCACCACCGTTGAAGTTCCGGAGCTTTAGTTTGCTACGTAGACATAGTTTTTTCTTGCTTTTTACAGCAGAAAAGCTACTTTAGAAGCCGGGCGAATCTGACACTTTCAGATACAAAAAACTATGCTGATTTTCTCTGCTTAGAAAGATCAATGAATGAAGGAGAAGTACACCGTCAAATCGACAGAAAAAAACTATCTTAAAATACAGAAAAAAATATATAACCTGTTTAAAAAATCCTTCCATTCCCAAATCTCTTGCGTCGATCGAAAACCTCCCCGAATCGAACTCTCCCTCTCCAGGGTAACGGCCGATCACCCTTTCAAATGATTCCTACGAGCACGAATCATAAAAAAATTCCAACTTTTAATTATTAGTACTCATATTTCCTTTTATTCTGATATCTGTTATGACAGAGAAAAATGCAGCAGCTATTATTATAATCAAAATTTGATGGAAATTGATAAGGTTATGAATCAATTTTCATTATGAAACAGAAAAATATAGAGATTTTCAGGTAATGTTTTGTAATTTGCTGAAGAAAACACCCAAACTCGTACGAATCGAAGCTCAAACACATTAATTTTTGCCAAAATTTCTTCTTCCTAATTCGTGAAATTAGGCTAATTCACCAAAAATTCAACAAATAAACAGAAATTAGAAGCTAAAAAAGACGAATTGGGAGATACCGTAATAAGATTGTTCATCTTGATCCGAAATTTTGCGTTGATAATTTGAGAGGATTAAAGAGTTTGGGGTTTTCCGACCCCCTTTTTTTTATTTATTTTTTATTTTTTTATTTTTTGCTAGAGGAGGGAATGAATAATAATATATTAATTAATATTAATAATAATAAACAATAAAACGATTTTTTTTTTTTTTATTTGTTCGAGTAATTTCGCGCCAAGCGCGGAGACGTGACCTGGCGCTTCCCCGCCAAAAATAACGGCTACAACGGTCAATATGTGAATTTCCGAAATTACCCCTGTCGTTGTACCCGATTCATAGCATCCACACGTTTGGGACAAATGGTTACGTACGTGGACCCGGTCCACCACATCAGCCATGAACCAAACTATTATTTTTTAGTGTTAATTTTATATTTCTCCCAATAAACATATGGAATAACAAATATATTCTTATAAAATTTAACTTTTTCTATTTATCTCTTCAAAAAAAATTAAATTATTTATATATGCCCTTCTGGTATGTTACCGTTAATTTATTATTTATTTTTTAACGGAATATACGTGAAATGTCAATTTTATCCCTACAAATATATCTTTTCAAAAGTCCCAAATATTAACAAATTAATATGCCTATGGTTAATTAAGTATAATACCTAAAAGCATAAAAAGATAAATTTATCTCACTCACTAACCAAGGTTAAATATTTAACATATGGTTAACAATATTTTTTTAATGGACATTGACAGTACAGACATATACGAACAATTTAGAACTTTTAAAAGAATAAATATAAAATGTTAAAATTTGTAGAAATATATTTGCTATTTGATATATTTACATGAAGTTGTATAAAATTAGGCCTATTTGTTACTAGAGAGGCTTAAAAATGCAAGGTTTTGATTGGATATATATACATATAGAGTTCGTTCGGCTATTATACTATCAATAACACCAAATAAATATTTGGTGCTATCAAGTTTTCTACCGTTAGATCTAGTGCTTTGATCATTTCTATCATTTAGATCATATTATTTCACCAATCATTCACTGAATTATAGAAAACTTTTATCATCATAACTGCGCACCCCTTCATTAAAAGGTCAAAAACTTAATAGCACTAATGACTTGGTGCTATTACTATCAGTGGTAAACGGTTTCCGTTGCTACTCATTTATTTTCGATAATTGAGCTTCCAAATCGACGATCGATACTGTTGAACATGATATAAACCACTGTAAGTATCTAGATATTAAATTTCAAATCTTTTCGACATCATTGACCTAATGATCAAAGGGTTGCAAAATTTATAATTTTAATAGTAGATATGAGTCTTTTGCTAATTTAACGGTGTAAAGAAAATCTAAATTAATTAAATTTTAGTTATAGAATTTTTTAAACTATTTAAAACAAGATTTATGCTCTCAATCTTGATTACACGACTCCTATCATCACTATTTGAAGGATATTTATTTTTAATCATTCGTTTTTGTGTTCATTTGATGGATAAGAAAAGATTGTCAAAAAAATGTGAAATTTAATTTTCAAACAGTTTAAATTGCCTAGATCATATTTATCGATGCCGATCGTCGTTTTGAAAGCTCTATCATCGAAAATAAATGGATAACAACGGAGCAAATTCGCTATTGGCAATATTCCTGCCTAGCTAACTCTCTTCTCTCTTTCTCTCTCTCTCTCTATATATATATATATATATATATATATATAGTCCGGCTACTATACTTGTAAAAGTATTAAGTACTTGGTGCTTGTAAGTTTTTCACTGTTGGATCTAGTCCATTGACTAATTTCATCCCTTAAATCATACTATTTCACCAACCACCCACTAAATTCAAGAGATCCATTATTATTCTAACCAAACATTCTTTCATTCAAGGGTTAAAACCCTACATGCAAGCACCAATAACTTATACTTTTAAAAATATATAAACTCAATTATATATATATATATATATATATATATATATATATATATATATATATATATATATATATATATATATATATATATATATATATATAGCGCAGGGCTACAACACTCTTATGAGTATAAATCTCTTTGTATTCATAACTTTTTCACCCTTGGATGAAGAAATGTGCGGCTAGGACGATAGTGGTCCCCCTTAGGATTTATTAGATTGTTGAAAAAATAGTAAAAACTTTAGAAACTACTATAATCCTAACCGCATATTTTTTCATCCAAGGAATGAAAACTTATGAATACGAAAAAATTTTACTTATAAAAATATAGTTGCCGGATCATTATATATATATATATATATATATATATATATATATATATATATATATATATATATATATATATATATATATAAACTTTCGCTGTGAAAAAAAAAAAAAAAAAAAGAAAAAAAAAAGAAAAAAAAGGCTGAAATGTGCTGTTGGGCACCAAGGCAAAAGTGTTAGCCGACTGGCTATAAGATGTTGTATTTATATTGTTGGATAGGAAATATTAAAGCACAATTTTATAACAACCTAAGTTTTTCAATGGGAAATGATACTTGTACATTCAAAACGGGGTGTATATCACACACTCCATCCATCCAATGGGTGGGGTGTGATGATGGGTCAATCGATGTGATCCGTAAAAGATATCGCCACCATTAAAATGGTGAAGGTGTATGATATACACCCCTTCGAGGTGTACATGTAGCATTGCTCTTTTTCAATAGTTAGTGGGCTGCTTATAAAATGGTATCAGTATGGGAGATGAATTTTCTGAATCCAAGTTCCATCTTATCAAGTTTTTTTCTATTTACTTTAAGACACAAATTTGCAGTATACGAAAATTAAAATCGTGAAATGATTTTGATATTGCTTATCTATTGTTGGTGATAATTATTAATTCAAAATTTTGAATTGTCAGAAATATGTAATCAATTTATTTAAAACGTACCGATGTAATGCCTACGAATCTCGATTATAATTCAGTCCAATCAGTTTCACGCCACTTCGAGCTAGACTTGGTACAATTTGACCTTCCGCAATTTTGAATGCGATTCAATCTAATCTGACCTCTTGCTATATAGTAGGATGCTGATCTCTTTAAACCAACCGTTTTAGAATATTATTTTTTAATAACTTAAATTTTTATATTAGTTTATTTGTTGCTTAAAACATATCAAAAAAAACTTAGCTCACTAATATTTCACATTTTTTTATAGGCCGTGTTTGGAATTGACACTACAACAAAATTATGCTATAGCGATATTTTTAAGTATTTTAAAAATTTTAAAAAAATACTGCTGAAAAAATATCGACACTTGTTATTAGTATCGCTATATATGCAGTCGCTAGGGTGTATAGTGACACATTACTTTAATGTGTCCTAAAATTGCGTCCCTATAACTTAATTTTAAATATAGATAAAATATAAATAGAATACTTGTAAAATAGTGTCACAAAAATTTATCGTTATAATCTAATTTTTATTATAATGTGAGGCTCATCTAATGCTAGTAGAAAAAGCAGAGTGGGAACAAAAGCACATTGAAATATACATTTTCATTTTTTCACTAAAATTACAGTAAATATATCGTAAACTAGGGGTGTCAACGAGCCGAACACAAGTGAGCTGGGGTCGGCTCGTGTTCGGTTCGTTTAATAAACGAACCGAACACGAGCTGGCTCGTTTAAATATTGAGCTGAAAAATTCGGCTCGTTTAAATAACGAGCCGAACACGAGCTGGCTCGCGAACAACAAGTTTGATTTTCATTCCTACTATTAGGTTTTAACTCGGCTCGTTTATTAACGAGCCGAACACGAACTGGCTCGCGAACAATAAGTTTAATTTTCAATCCTACTATTAGGTATAAAGTTAAAAAAAAATTAAAAAATTAAAATTTTAATCTAATAATTAAAATTCACAAAAAATTAATGTCTTAAAATCTAAATATTAAAATATATATATATATATATATATATATATATATATATATATATATATATATATATATATATATATATATATATATATATATATATATATTCGAGTTGTTATCGAGCCGAACACGAACGAGCTAATCCCAGCTCGTGTTCGGCTCGTTTATTAAACGAGCTGAAAAGATTCGGCTCATTTACTAAACGAACGATTCGATCTCGACCTCATTTCGAGCCGAACACGAACTGAATTGCCACCCCTATCGTAAATGACTTATCCCGATATACAGAAGCTAATAATACTTGTGAAAACAAATTAATATAATATATTTTATTATGGTAATTTTTTTATCAAAGGCCGCGCAATCTCTCCGGAAACAGAGCCATAATCTTATGGGCTTAATTAGTTGCATTATATATCTACACCAATCTCAAAAACTATTGGTTTTAATTAACCACAGCAACTAACTTTATATTAGTTACTTAATTAAACACATCTTTTATATATATATATATATATATATATATATATATATATGAAGAAGTGCTTAATTAAATATTTTTAGAAAAGCACTTTTTATCCATGCGCATGCAAAGGTGGCCAAAATCACACAAATGGAATTCTCTTCTGTAAAGCAAGAGATTTCATAGCCAATAATAATAAAATAAAGGTAAAATTGTGTGGAGGCCCCCTAGATATTAACTTTTTGATTTAATTAAGTCAAAAAATTGAGATTATAATCAAATTGATTTAATAATTTTAATCACTTTTAAAAATAAAACTAGACGAAATAATTGTTAATTAATAACTAGAGTCATTATATATACTTGATCACTACAATAAAATTAGCTTATAAGGACACATGTTTATGACATTTTTTTCAAGTATCCCATTTATAGTTCATCTATATCCAAAATTAAATTATAGGGACATATTTTTGAGACACATTATAATAATGTGTCGCTATACACCCTAGCGACGGCATATGTAGCGACACTAATGACAAGTGTCGGTATTTTTTTCACCAGTATTTTTTTTAGTTTTTAGCAATACTTAAAAGTGTCGTTATAACATAGTTTTGTTGTAGTGAATAATTTTTTTAGCCTAGCTAAGCACAAAAAACTCAAATAAAAGAAATAAATTAAAAGTTGAGGGGTTCTCCATACATTTTTACCTAAAATAACTATATGAAAAACTTTTAAACATGTTAATAAAAAAAAATATATATTCAAGTTACACTCAAGCTTTAACATACGTGCAAACCTTTCTTTCTAAACCTTTTTCTAATTAA